>PVJS01064061.1:0-10328 GCA_004027185.1 Glis glis | reverse complement strand
TTTGAACATATTGAAACAGTTCTTTTAAAGTCTTTTTGTAGTAAGTTCAAAGGCTATGTTACTTTAGAGTCAGTTTCTGGATATTAATTTCATTCCTTTGAATGGGCCATATTTTCCTGCTTCTTTGTATGTCTTGAGATTGTTTTTTGACAATATGTATATTGGAAAACTGCTACATCACAGTTTTGCAGACTGGCTTTATGTGAAGGAAGATCTTCACTAATCAGCCTGGTATGAAAAAATTAGCCAAGCCTCCAAGTTTACAGACTTCATTATTCCATTTATTGGAGGTGGAGGAGGTAGGTGTGATTATAAAATGGCAACAGAAGGATCCTTGTGATTACTGAACCACTCTGTATCATGACTGTGATGGCGATCACCTACACACATGATAAAGTTGCATATAAACAGAATACACACACACACACACACACACACACACACACACAAATGAGTATAGCTAAAACTGGTGAAATTTAAAAAGATTGTTAGATTGCATCAATGTTAATAATGCTGGTTGATATTATACTATAGTTTTGAAAGATGTGATCATTGGAGGAAATTAGGTAAATGGTACATAGAATTTCTCTGTATTATTTCTTACAACTGCAGGTAGATCTACACTTATCTGCACAAATGCCCCTTCATGAGATAAGCCTTCATTATTTTTCAGTTCTTTTTCCCTCCTTTATCTTGCTTCAAGAATTTATCACTATTTGACACTGTAGTATTTATTCCTGAATCTGATTACCCAATTAGAATGCTATAAGCTCTAGCCAGACATGGTGACACATGCCTATAATCCCAGGACTTGGGAGACTGAGACAAGAAGATCACAGGTTCAAGGACAGCCTCAGCAAATAGAATTCTGTAAGCTCTTTGAAGTCAATACACTTTCTTTTTAACTTACTACACTTATCATTGCCTAGAATGGTGACTTGTCATAATAAGTGCTCAATAAGTATGTATTGCATTGGTTAAAATAATGATTAGTTATTTTAAGAATGGAATTGAGCCTAAGAAATTACTCTTAATCCCTCATTTTAAAAGTGAAGAAACTAAGATGGCACAGTGGCAGATGCCTACGATCCTAGTACTTGGGAGGTTGAGACAAGAGGATCACAGATTCGAGGCCAGCCACAGCAACTTAAGGAGATCCTGTCTCAAAATAAAATTTTAAAAATGGCAGGGGTAGAATGCCCCTGGGTTCAATCTCCAGTACCATACAAAAAAGTGAAGAAACTGAGGTGCAGAGAGTGTTAAGGATTTTGGCCTAGTCACTAATCAATCAGTGAAAAAGCCAAACTAAATCTAAATACTACTGACAGCTGATTCATTATTCTTGTAAAAAAAAACACAACTGCATTTTGGGGAGTCTGAAGGAAAACTTGCACTAAATAAAACGTTGACACTGTGATTATCCAAGTCGGTTGAAGTCTTAATGGCAACATTTTAGTCCAAAATTCTTACTATCCTCATAGATACGAGGACAGAAAGACAAAAAGGATTATCTGACTATGGAATATCTAAAGATCCCAGTACATTAGGACTCATAGTTCAATGCTTGTGAAATGCTGATACATTAATTGTGAATGAGCTATAAATATCAGATATTTATGGATTGTTTAAAATATTTACTCGAGGGAAAATAACATAAATACTATATTTTCTTTTTTTTCACTTTTCAACCAGTCTTTAATTTCAACTCATGTGTAAGGAGGCACATACATACACAAAACAATTAATTCAAAGAATCAAGAATGTGGAGTATAAACATGTATGGCAGACACTACTTCATGTATTTTTTAAAAACTTACTTTACGAGTTTCAGTTTACATGAAAAAAATCACTTATATTTCCACTTCCATTTGAACTATTCTCATCAAATTACATTTCCGAGAACTCAAAAGGAAAGCATTCTTAATTATGGTAAGGGGTGGGATACTTACTGGTGACCAGAATGTGGTGACACCATCTTTTGTTGTCTGCAATACTCTAATGCCTGGCAAACAGTAGCTATTTGTCAGATGAACACAACTTCAAAAATAGATTCCCAGAGACTGAGATTCTGCAGCCTCGTAGGGAAACCGCGGTATCATTCTGAGGGGGAATGTGACCAGATGTCATCACATGCCTGGGTAGGCTGTGTTAAGGTCCAGGAATAGGAGAACACTGTGCTAAGGGTCACTAAGAGGAGGATCAAGTGAGGGTTATTTTCATCTAGTACTTTTTATGACCTCTAATTCCAAAATAATCCAAGTTATTTATTTAAAGTCAGTTTTGTGGAATGCATGTATTATTTTCACAAAATAGAATCCATACATTTCATTGTATATAAGCATATATAATCTTTTAAATGTTTAAAAATATACTCTCATTCGAAAAACTGAAAACATCCTAATTTTAAAACAGACATGTATCTTAAGCCCAGAATATCCTTAATTGCCCATTAATTAATTCATTCTTTCCTCAGACTCTTATCAAATAATGCTACGCAAAGTGCTGGAAATAGATGACTAGAACTTCATTCTGGCTCTCAGAAAGATGGCAGTTTATTAAGGCATTTAATAAATAGTTATTGAATAAATATATATATATATATATATCAATCGAATAAACTATTTAAATTTTAAGTCTACTCATCAATTATAATTCCTTATTTTCTTTTTTTTTTGCGGTACCGGGGATTGAACCCAGGGGCGTTCTACCTCTGGGCTACACCCCCGGCCCTATATTTTATACTTTATTTTGAAACCGGTTCTCACGAAGTTGCAGAGGGCCTCACTAGAGAGAGAGAGAGAAAGAGAGAGAGAGGGAGAAAGAGAGAGAGAGAGAGAGAGAGAGCTAAGGCTGGCCACAAACCCGGATCCTCCATTCTCCGCCTCCCAAAGTACTGGGATTACAAGTGTGCGCCACCACGCCTGGCCTATTATTTTCTTTTTTGAAAAAGTTTAATGCTTCAATTTTAGGATGTGATCAACCACCAGATCATCTCTAGAAACTACATTGCCTTATCCCTTAGACTACTGTTATTTAATATGTGGTCTATAAATCAGTGTAAGTAGATTAACTGATCCACAAGGCAATAAAGGAACTGAGAAAAAAAATGTTTGGAAACTCATAGAAAATCACACACCATGGCCAAGTCGGGTTCATCCCAGGGATGCAAGTCTGGTTCAACATACGAAAAACAATCCATGTAATCCACATCAACAGAACTAAAGACAAAAAACACATGATCATTTCAATAGATGCTGAAAAAGCATTTGACAAAATCCAACATCTATTCATGATCAAAAACACTGCAGATTATCGGAATAGAAGGAACATACCTTAACATCATAAAGGCAATATACAATAGGCCCACAGCCAACATCATGTTGAATGGGGAAAAACTACAAGAATTCCCCTTAAAAACAGGAACAAGACAAGGATATCCACTGTCACCACTCCTTTTCAATATAGTACTAGAGACTCTAGCCAGAGCAATAAGGCAAGAGAAGGAAATCAAAGGAGTGAAAATAGGAAAAGAAAAACTGAAACTATCTCTATTTGCAGGTGACATCATATTATACTTAGAAGACCCAACAAACTCAACAAAAAGGCTTATAGAACTGATCAACAAATTCAGCAAAGTGTCTGGATACAAAATCAACCTTAAAAATTCAGAAGCTTTTCTATATGCCAACCATAAATCCACTGAAAAAGAAATCCAGAAAACTTTTCCACTCATGATATCCCCCAAAACAATAAAATACTTGGGAATAAACCTAATCAAGGAGGTAAAAGACCTCTACAAGGAAAATTATAAAACATTGAAAAAAGAAATTGAAGAAGATCTTAGAAGATGGAAAGACCTCCCATTCTCTTGGAGAGGCAGAATAAATATCATCAAAATGGCCATTCTTCCAAAAGTGATCTACAGATTCAATGCAATACCCATTCAATTACCAAGGTCATTCTTCACAGACATAGAAAAATCAGTCCTTAAATTCATTTGGAACAAAATCAGTCCTTAAATTGATTTGGAAGAATGAAAAAAAAAACACCCAGGATAACCAAAATAATTCTCAGCAACAAGAACCATGCAGGAGGCATCACAACACCTGACATCAAACTATACTACAGAGTCATAGTAATAAAAACAGCATGATATTGGCACAAAAGCAGACACAGAACAATGGAGCACTCAGAAACAAATCCGCACACTTACAGCCAATTGATTTTTGACAAAGGAGCAAAAAACATACACTGGAGAAAATTCATTGAGGAGGCTGAGAATTCTATTTATATAACAGAAGATGAATTAACACATAATATTTTTATAATTTATTAATGTATTATAAATATTATAGGTATTTTAAGAAGGGAATGTGGCAAAGTCATTAAATTTCATTAAGTTCCCATGGCAAAGAATACACATTTTCTACTGCACTTAGAATTAAACACAAATATTTTACCATGTCTTATAAGAATCTGTATTGTCTGGCTCTTGAAAAACTGTCCAACATCATATTGTATCTTTCTCTACTTCATTCACTGTGCTCCAGCCATAGTGGCTATCCTTATGTTCCTGTAACAAACCAAATATATCCTACCTTTTAATACTTAAATTTCTTCTGCCTAGAAACTCCCTTATCATGAAATACTCTTTCCCCAACCCATCCTATAATGTACTATTTGCACTTCTTTCAGAATTCAGGTCAAATGTCACAGCTTCAATGTCTTTCTATGCCCATCCTATCTGAAGTAATATTACCTTCAGTTATCCTCCGCTATTCTGCTTCCTGGTCTTCATAGCACTTACCTGTATCCTAAATTGTATGACTTACACATTCATTTACTTGCTTGTGGTCTCTATTCCCCACTAGAACATCAGCTCCATGAAAGCAGATACTTTTTCAACCTTGTTCCCACTGTGTCTCAAAAGCCTAGAATAGTGACTGGCATATAATTAATCTTCAATGAGTGTTTACTGAATAGATGAATGAATGAGTATTTTAATCCTCAAGAAAAGAAGTTTAAAAAAAAACACTAAAAAAATGAATAACCCAATCAGAAAATGGGCAACTGAACTGAATAAACAGTTCTCAAAAATAGAAATACAAATGGTCATGCTGAACATCATTAGCACTCAGGGAAATGCTAAGAAAAACTGATCTGAGATTCCATCTAACTCTTGTTAGGATGTCAATCATCAAGAATACAAAATAATAATAAATGCTGGTGAGAATGTGGGTGGGATGTCAAATTAGTACAGCCACTGTGGAGATCATTCTGTAGGTTGCTGAGAAGATTGGGAATAGAACCACCATATGACCCAGCTATCCCACTGCTGGACATCTTTCCAAAGCAATTTAAATCAGAATATTATAGTGATACATGCATAATCTTGTTTATAATAGCACAATTCACAATAGCCAAATTATGGAACCATCCTAAGTGTCCCTCAACAGCTGAATGGATTACAAAAGTTTGTTATATACACACAATTGAATTTTATTTAGGCATAAAGAAGAATAAAATTATGTCTTTTGAAGGAAAATAGATGGAACTATAGAATACTATGCTAACTGAGATTAGGCAGCCTCAGAAAGTAAAGGGTGGTATGTTTTCTCCCATATACAGAAGCTAGAGAGAAACTGGGGAACAAAAGAGACTTCAGATAAATGAGCAATTCTAGTAAAATAGCAAAAGAGGATTAAGGGAGAGAGGCGGAAGAAGGAGGCTTGATGAAGAAAGCAGTTTAAATAATGCTATATATATACAAAAGTATCAATACCAATCTCAATAACATGTATAGAGAGAGGTAAGGAGCAAGGTCTGATCTGGAGAGAAACACTACAAGTGCTGTGTTCATGTATAATTCTATCACTCTGAACCTCGTTATGTTTAGATGCACCAATAAATTTATATAAAAAAGTCCTATAGCCAGGTGTGGTGGCGCACGCTTGTAATCCCAGTACTTTGGGAGGCGGAGACTGGAGGATCCGGGTTCAAGGCCAGCCTCAGCTCTCTCTCTCTCTCTCTCTCTCCCTGTCTGTCTCTCTCTCTCTCTCTCTCTCTCTCTCTCTCTCTCTCTACCTAGTGAGGCCCTCCGCAACTTCGTGAGACCCGGTTTCAAAATAAAATATAAAAAATAGGGCCAGGGGTGTAGCACGGAGGTAGAACGGCCCTGGGTTCAATCCCTGGTACCTCAAAAAAAAAGTCCTATAATATAAATATTGTTTACATTAAGACTCATGTTAAGTAGGTTGTCCAAGGCACCAAGCAGTAGAGCTAGCAATCAAACTTAAATCTATCTGACTCAAAACTGATATTTTACTGAAACTCACTGGAGGAAATAGAGACAGAGGTCAACAGAAGCCTACATTAGCCAACATATGCCTTGAAGAAATTATAGAATTTACACTAGCAAGAGAAAGAGCTTTCTCAAAATACAAAATTGGAAGAGAATTAGTGTACCAGATATGTCTTGAATGCTTACTGTAGAGAACTGATATTTCAAGAAGATTAAGAAATAAACTTTCCATGAACCCAGCAGCTCTTGGAGACAAACTCCAGTAAAGAAGAAGCTAATTTCTATTGAGCCAGTGATTGCAGAGAACCAACACCAGAAGCAATTGCACTCTTCTCTCCACACTCAAATAAAAACAGTGATTTTCCAGACAATCCAGCCAAATTAAACTTTTGTGGTTGCTGTTGAACTTGTCTGGACTGAGGACAGAAATATGACAGGCCCTTCCTGCAGGGACCCCAGTGGCTACAATCTGCCTCCTCCAGACCACTGTGAATCTCCAGACCACTCAACCAAATTGTCCAGCGAACTCCTGTGGCTGCAACTGAACTTGTAGGGACCAAGAAACTACAGACCCTTCCTGCCAGGACCCTAGGAAGCTCATCAAGACTGTGAGTTTACAAACTGTCCAAGCAGAAGCCTGCATGGCTGCGGGGACATGCGTGGCAACAAACAAACCCAGGGAGCATGCGAGTTTGCAAAGCATCCCTGTGGAGGTGGGAGCAGGGACTACAGTGGAACACAGCAAAAATGTGAATTAGCAGCTAGTCCCTGGGAAACTCTGGTGGGACCTATGGTTGGCAGTTTGTCACACCCCTGCAGGGTCCCCAGTGATCACCATAGGCCGACCAGTAGTGGTATATTTGGGGTGAAATAAATCAGCCAGCCATGCTGCAGGTTCAGAAGGCTATAAATTCTCATCTGGTGATGTTTGGGTGCCACAATACCATGGCTGGTGGCCAGCAATGTTTCATATGATTGCAACTTCCCAGAGCAGCAGAGGTGTCCCTGAGGCTAAATAATTCAGCCACCTAAGTTCCAGGCTCAGAATGGTACAATCTTTCCCTGGCAGAATTTGAGCCCTGAAAGCAGGGAGACCAAGGGCCAGCAGGGTATCACATGATCACATCTGGCAGAACAACAGTAGTGTTACTGGGGCAGACTCAGAGCATGCATGGATGAGCATGCATGCCAGAAGCCGAAAGGGCTCCACATGATGACAACCAGCAGATCGGCAGTGGTGTTCCTGGGGCATCAAAACTCAACCATCTGAGCCACAAGCTCAGAAAGTCATGAAGCCCTACTGAGGGCTTCATGAAAGTCACAAGCCCTACTGAGTTTGGGCCCAGTGTTCACAGAGTTCAGAGGCACGAGCAGAACAGCAGTGGTATCCCTGGAGCATTCAATCTCAGCCAGAAGGCTGAAGGCTTTGAACAGAACATTATACTCTGTGGCCTGCTGAGTTTGGCCCAGAGAACACAGAGGCCTTCAGCCAATCAGAGACTGCTGACTGTCTGCACTAACTAAAAACTATATCCTATTAATGAGGTTCTGGAGTACTAAATCAAAAGTCTGAATATATGAGATAGTTTCATTGAGGCAAATATATACCCTCAGTATAGGACTTATAATAAAGGGAAAACAAAAAGACATAGGATTCCCACTCAGAGAGGAAGAAAATGCCAAGACATCAGAGATACAAACTTGAGAATTCTAAAAACATGAGAATGAAAAACAACAAGGAAGCAATAAATTCCCATAAGACAACAATAAGGGAGATTACCAATACTGAGCTGCAGAAAATGCCAGGAGAATTCAGAATTTTGATTTTCAATATGATCAAAGGCCTTAGAAGTGTAACCAGAGAAAGTGTAGCACATATGAAAGAACATACAATAGAGACAATGAGGCCCTAAGTAAGAACCAAAAGTAGGCGCTAAGCAAAAAGAAGGAGACAATAAATGAAATAAGGATCTTAATAGAAATCACCTCTGGTAGACTAGATCACATGGAAAATAGAGTCTCACTCTTAGAAGACAGGTCATTCAAAACTGACCACAAAGGCAGCAATACAGAGAAGACAATATGACAACACAACCAGAATATTCAAGAAATATGGAATAATATGAGAAGATCTAACTTACATATAATAGACATTGAAAGTCTGGAAGCAGAAACCAAGGGGATTAGAAGCCTCTTCAGAGAAAAAATATCAGAGAATTTCCCAAATATGAAAAATGAGTTGGACATTCATGTACAGGAGACATTCACAATCCCAATAAGACAACAGAAAAGAACTTCTCCATGTTACATAGTAATCAAAATACACAACATAGTGGTGAAAGGAAAAATCTAAAATGCATCAAGAGCAAAGGAATGGGTGATATTCAGGGGCAAAACAGTAAAAATCACTCCAGACTTTTCAGTCTAAATCATGAAAGCCAGGAGAGACTGGTATGATGTACTCCAAACCCTGAAAGAAAACAACTTCCAACCAAGACTGCTATATCCATTAATTATATCTTTCAAAGTTGACTTAGAAATAAAATATTTTCAGGACAAGCAGAAACTAAAAGAATTCATGACTATCAAGCCAACACTAGAGAAAACACTTAAATAAATAAAACACAAAAAAGAAAAAAGATAAATACCGGAACCAGAGAAGGGACAAATTCCACCAGATGGGCAACTAAGTGAAGGAGAAATAGCACTATATCAAACAGAAAATATAGCTGAAGATGACAGGAAACTAAAATCATCTCTCAATAAGAACGTTGAATGCCAATGGTCTAAACTCCCCAATTAAAAGGTGTACAGTGGGATTGTGGATTAAACACCACAATTCAACTATATGCTGCTTACAAGAAACCCACCTTACAGGCAAATATATTCATAGGCTAAAGATGAAAGGATGGAAAAGGATATTCTACACAAATGAAGACTGAAACAAGCAGGGGTAGCAACTCCCAATTCTGACAAAACAGACTTTAAGCCAAAACATATCAGAAGAAACAAAGAGGGTCACTTCTTACTATTAAAAGGAACAATACAACAAGAAGATATAATGATAGTAAACATTTATTCCCTAAATGTGGGCATATCTATTTTTTATTAAAAAAAACTCTTCATGACATTAGGTCTCAAACCCCAATACAATAATATTGGGAGACTTCACACCTCTCATACCACTAGGTTGATCTTCCAAACAAAAGATGAGTAAAGACTCTTCAGAGCTAAATAACACTATAAATCAAATGGATCTAATAGACATATTGGAATATTTCAACCAACAACAAACTGAATCCACATTCTTCTCAGCTGCTCATGGAAACTTTCCAAAATAGACAATATTCTGGGCCACAAACAAGTACCAGAAAATTCAAAAAATGTAATATAATTTCTTGCATCTTTTCAGATCATAATGTAATGAAAGTAGAAATGAACAACAGGATGACCCAAAGGAATTACATAAATACATGGAAATTGAATGATACAATTTTTAATGAGGACTGGGTCATAGAAGAAATAAGAGAGAAATAAAAAATATTCCTAGAATTAAACAAAAATAAAGACACAACATACCAATATCTATGGGACACTTTGAGAGTAATTTTTTTTCTTGCAGTCCGGGGATTAAACGCAGGGGCATTCTACTTCTGCACTGTGCCCCCGGCCCTATTTTTTTTTTTGTGGTACCGGGGATTGAACGCAAGGGTGTTCTACCTCCGCGCTACGCCCCCAGCCCTATTTTTATACTTTATTTTGAAACCAGGTCTCAGAGAGTTGTGGAGGGCCTCACTAAGGAGAGAAAGAGAAAGAGAGAGCGAGAGACAGGGAGAGAGAGAGCAAGAGAGCTGAGGCTGGCCGCGAACCCGGATCCTCCGGTCTCCGCCTCCCAAAGTACTGAGATTACAAGCGTGCGCCACCACGCCCGGCTCCTATTTTTTATACTTTATTTTGAAACCGGGTTTCACAAAATTGCGGAGGGCCTCACTAAGGAGAGAGAGAGAGAGAGAGAGAGAGAGAGAGA
>PVJS01064060.1:0-10315 GCA_004027185.1 Glis glis | reverse complement strand
AAAAAAAAAAAGAATGTAATGAGGCATTTAAAGGGGAAAAATTAAAGAAGCTTGCCCTAAATGCCAAGAGCTTGTGATGGAGGCTACTCCCGAAATGGATATTCAGCAATGAATTTGTGACAGTTTCATAGCCCAACTAGGCAATAAGCTCCAACGAATACCATCCCGGGGAAAATGTGTTTTATTTTCTCAAATATTCCAATATTTAGTAGTTATAGTATATTTTACTGTTATTCTGGAATCTTACTTTTTTCTCCCACTTCTTTTTATGTTTATTTACAGTGAAAGCCACTTCAAGACACCAGCCTCTTTCTAGAAGAGTGGCTTTTTGAAGATGACCATGTAATACAGAGCCTTAAGTAATTTAATAGACTAAAAATACATGCTAAGAAAATGTGCCCTATTTAGGCCACTGCTTCCATTATGAATGGTTTTCAATAGGGCTTTGCTTTGCTAATTTTAAATTCAAGCCCAATATATCTCACACAGTATTTATCATAGTTGTTGTTAGATTGTAGTATTTCCCCTGAAGTTAGATATTGTCTGTAATCCACTCAGGACAGGAACAGGCAATAACACCACAGGGGACCTGGGTATGCACCTGCTTTTGTTTCCAAACTATACTTCCAGGTGGACATTATGTTCCCTAGCCCAAGAGGGGTGGCTCTCAGATAGGCCTAGCAGTTGTGGGTTTTGAGGAGGAAAAACTACTCTGGCCAGTTGAGAGTTAATGCTGATTTTGAGGGCAGAGAGACCAGTTGTTCTGAACCAGGAGTAACCACAGGCCATAAGAAAAATATGTAAGCAGTGGCTTTCAGTTCTACCCTTTATTAAGACTGACCCAAAATGAGAAAGAACACAGTGGGCTTCAACAATGTGAAGATGGTCATTGTTTGGGATTAAGGATTCTTTCACACCTAATTCTATCTCAGTCCAAATTCTCTATGTGAAGCTATATTAAGAAAGTTTCCGGTTCTGGACTGTAAGCTTCTTCAGGGCAGGGACTGTACATTTATCACTAGATCTTGGCTTACTGCCAGCACATACTGAGTGCTTAGTAAAGTGAATAAATGAAGCTAACTACCTCGTAATGACCTCCTGTTCTCATTCTCTCCTTTCTTGACTTCCTAAAACTGCCCCTTTCTTCACATGCCCTTTAGCAGGCTGTGTGCATACAATGAAGTGTGTATGCATTAACTTTTCCTCCTTACCAAGGGCACAGCTTAGAAGAGAGGTTTCTGGTGAAGAATGGCTACTAGCTGGAGGCTTTCAGGATGGTTTTTAAAAGATTAAAGTATCAAAATTTGTCAGGCCAGGGAAAAAGAAGAAATTTCTATGAGAATCAAAATATTTCCCGGTCCTAGCATATCTAATTAGATTTCTACAGAGCACTTATGAATTAATTCAAATATTCTTGAGTCATATTTTCTGTATTTCCAAAATACTTATCAGGAGACAAACCATTTCTATAAGACTTTCATGATCATTTCCACTTATACCTTGTTGGCTGTCTGACTAATTGCTTTGTTTCTTGTTTGTTCATTCTTGTTTTAGTAGTACCATATACTTAATGCTACTATTTTATCTGTGTTAGATTGCTGATGCCTTTGAGACAAAACATGTAATTTTTTAAATCCCTTGTTGGCTTTCCTTTAGAATTGAGGACAGTGTTCTCTGTACCAGTAGTACTGTGTGAACCTTAACTGACTGCACCAAGGAAAGAAAGAGCCAAAATAGTGGTTGCACAGATAGACAGAAGTCATAATGAAAAGAACACTCAAGAGACCTGGGGTCAATTCCTGGCTCTGCCACAAATTCCAAGACTATGGATAATCTCTGAACCTCAGTTTCTTCATATGTCAAAAAAAGAAGAAGAAGAAGTGAACAGAGTAGATCGAGTTTTAAGTTTTCTCTCAGCTCCTTGATTCTCTGAGTCATTAATTCTTCTCAGAATGCAGACTCCAGAACAATCATTGCTTATTTATCTCATTTAGGAAATAACCAAATACCACCAGTAACAGGATATATTAGTCAGGATACAAACCAAGCAGCAGTAATACAGTTTCAAAAAATTTGGTGGCTCAAAAAGGGAAGAATGTCATTTCACTCTGCGTGAACAATCCTTAGGTTGGCTGGCATTCCAGGATAGATAGATAGCTTGGATTCACTAGACTATTCAAAGCCCAAGGTCACCTCTGCTTTCTTGCTCTGCCATTGTCTCTGGTATCGTCATCACCTACATGGCAGAAGCTGGCTAAGCATGGGAATGGCGGTGGAGGACGGAGGGTTCAGGACAAACAGCTTCTTCTCAGAGAAACCCTGGAAATTGCAAACATCACTCTCACTCACATCCCGTTGGATAGAACTTACTCATGAAACCACATCCACGGCCTGGAGAGCAGAGGCATCCTCAGCAGAGTAGCCATGTGCCCATCTAAACCTTTAAACTGGGACTGGGGGGCCACAAGGACACTCAAAGCATAGAGAGAAATTGGATGTTGGAGGATAGTGTCTACCACTGTGCTTGCTATTACGATTTTAACTCTCTATAACAATTTTAAATTTCCTATTTATTGTATTTTTATCCAGTAGAATAGGCTGAAGTCATGATATATAATTTATCCTTATGTGTGTACCCGACAACACATGTTAAGGTATCTTAAACATAGATGGCATGCAATAAAAATCTGTATTTTTTCAAGAACAAGAAAATTACATCATTTTTTACTTGGGATTAAGATTGCAATCAGGAAAACATAGATTCAAGCGGTCTTGAAAATGTGCGGCAAGGTTTTACCAAATGACAGTTGTTATATATAGCTTTAAATGTCAATAGGGTGGGAAATAATATCACTTGTTAGCCAGGAATTACGATTAGTTCAACTGTCTTGCAAGAAAGGTATTTTTATTTATATGTTGATATTCCAGGTTATCTAAGTAAGCACTATGCTCACCCCCATCCCCATCCCTATACTCTTATCTACTTATTACTTTAACAGAGAATGTTACATGTAACACTTTAATTCTCAGCCTAATTGAGGAGATTGGATTGGAACCTCTGAAGTAGTAAAATTTGAAAATGTATTATACATTGATTGATTTGGGTCAGGTTGCTACTAGTAGCAACTTTTGTCTTTTACTACTACAGGAAGTAGTAAAGATAGGACTACCCTATTTTGGGTAGCATGATTACATGTAATGGAAAACCAAGAGCTTTCCAGTATGGTCTCATTAGTTAGTTGTAAGTGCTTTGCCTGGACATAACATATATTAATGAGTAAATGTTAAAAATGGATTTTGCCTTAAAAGATTTGGGGGTTCTGTTCCCTTCATTGGTATGTATGTATGTATGCATGTATGTATGTATATATGTATTTATTGGTACTGGGTATTGAACTCAGGGACATTCTACCTCCAAGCCACACTCTCAGCCCTTTTTATTTTGAAAGAGTCTCACTAAGTTGCTGAGGGCCTTGCTAAATTGCTGAGGCTGGCCTCAAACCTGTGAGCCTCCTGTCTCAGCCTCCCAAGTATTGTGATTATGGGGAATTCAGCCATCACACCTGGCTTCCCTTCATTAGTATTAATAAGAAAGATATGTCTAAAGTTCTGAGTGTGAATCTACACAGCATAAGCCTATTTATGGATAGTTGTATAAAGCTTACTTTTAAAACCAAGGCCACAGTTTACTGATTCAGTGTTCACACTTTGTCCTCTCTGACTTCCTGTTCTTATCTGCTGTACTTGTACACTATACAATCTTACATTGGAATGAAAAGTATTAGTATGTACCTTACCAGTTTTATAGTTGATATGGGGTACTTTGGCAGAATTGTCCCTGTTTCTCCTCTCCAGTTTCTCCGAATCCTTCCTCTGCAAGGTCCATTTCAGTCTACCTCCTTATTGTAACTGACTGGAACAACCCAGCCCCAAGAGATCATTCATCAGAGAGAAAAGAAAGACTTGATTCAAGCCCTGGGTAAGAGGGCGTCAGTGCAAACCGGGAGTGGTAGAGCAAACTGCAGCATAAGGACAGGGTGTGTTTGTGTGAGGACAAGCCTTTATTCCCTTTACAAACATGCCACCTTGCCAAAGACAAGCAAGTCATAAGTACTGGCTATAATCTGGACTAGGAAGAGCAACTATCACCCTTTCTCCAGTTTCATCCCACATTCCCGGAGCTCTTGCTAAGGCTCAGTGTGAGACATCTTTGTCTTTTGTATATTTTTCTCCAAGGGATTTACATTTTTCCCTAAGGGATGCAGGCACATTTGCCTGCAGAGTCGGCTTTTGTCTCCTTGTCAACAGAGGGCAGCAGATAGCACCGCACTAACCTAACCTATAGGTCTCAAACCCGGGCAGTCCAGTTCCCTGGAGCCAAGTGCATGGGGGACTTCCTTCACTATGGTAAGACTGCAGTGGTTACAGGGATACTGGGTTTGTACTAAACATTTAGCTGTGTATAGGATAGTCCCATTCCATTCAAGGAAGATTTTTCTTGCCCGAATTTCAGTCAATTTCCTCCTAATATTTTTCAAACTCAAGTAAAAAACATTCCGGTCTAGCCGGCATGGTGGCGCACACTTGTAATCCCAGTACTTGGGAGGCTGAGACAGGAAGATCGCAGGTTTGAGGCCAGCCTCAGCAACTTGTGAGGCCCTCCGCAACTTAGTGAGACCCTGTTTCAAAATAAAGAATAAAATAGAGCTGGGGGTGTAGCTCGGAGGTAGACTGTCCCTGAGTTCAATCCCCAGTACCACCACCAGAGACAAACAAACAAATAAACAAACATTCCAGTCTGCCCCACGAATTTAGCATTCACTCCGTATTGTGTAGTTCCTCATCTCACCAAAGATTCTTGATACCAGAAACTGGCTTTTTCATCATTGTATTACCACTTTTCTTTTTTTTTTTTTTTTTTTTTTTTTGCGGTACCGGGGATTGAACGCAGGGGCGTTCTACCTCCGCGCCACGCCCCCGGCCCTATTTTTTCTATGCTTTATTTTTGAAACCGGGTCTCACGAAGTTGCGGAGGGCCTCGCTAGGGAGAGAGAGAGAGAGACAGAGAGAGAGAGAGGAGAGAGAGAGGAGAGAGAGAGAGAGATTGATCGCACGCGCATGCGCGCTGAGGCTGGCCGCGAACCCGGATCCTCCGGTCTCCACCTCCCAAAGTACTGGGATTACAAGCGTGCGCCACCACGCCCGGCGTATTACCACTTTTCAAAATTCATCTTTGATTTTTACTCACTAGATGATGGAGGACAGGATTGCCGCCCCCTCCATTGAGGAGGGAATTCAGGGGAATTCTACCTCCAAGCTATACCCTTAGCCCTTTTCATTTTTGAAACAGGGTCTCACTAAGTTTCTGAGGCTGGCCTCAGACTTGCTATCCTCTTGTCTCAGCCTCCCAAATACTGGGATTACAGGTGTGCATCACTGCACCCGGCTGGTAGACAGATCTTTATGGGGAGAGGGGAAAGGGTAATGGGTAGAATTTAATTTAAAAGTATAGTAAGTCTTCAATACATTAAAAAGTTTATATATTTGTTCCCAACTATTATTTCTGGAATTTAGAAATCTGAAATTCAAAAAGAGCAAGATATAAAGAAGATAGTTTAACAGAAGAGGCATGGTATATACTATGGGACAGAAAGAACAGTGAGAAATAGATAAGTGTTGAATGTATATATCATGGAGTAGGGAATTTTAAAACTTTTTGTACTGCATTAGTGACAAAATACCTGAGAAAAACAACTTGTGTTCATGGTTTCAGACCATAGTTAGCTGGCTTCATTGGTTTGGGCCTGACATGAGGCAGAACATCTTCTTAGAAAGGTGTAGAGGAGAGCCAGGCGTGGTGGCGCACGCTTGTAATCCCAGTACTTTGGGAGGCGGAGACCGGAGGATCCAGGTTCGCGGCCAGCCTCAGCGCTCTCTCTCTCTCTCTCTCTCTCACTCCCTCCCTGTCTCTCTCTCTCTCTCTCCCTGTCTCTCTCTCTCTACTTAGTGAGGCCCTCCGCAACTTCGTGAGACCCGGTTTCAAAATAAAGTATAAAAAATAGGGCCGGGGGTGTAGCGCGGAGGTAGAACACCCCTGGCTTCAATCCCCGGTACCGCAAAAAAAAAAAAAAAATGAATGTATATTCTGTCATTCTTTTTCAACCTATTAAATATTTGTTCATCTTAAAATTTTAAAAGCATATTACACAAAATTTTAAATATTTAAAGATATGAATGCATTTGTTTTACTTACTTATTCTCACACTGAACATTATTGCTTTTACTGTTTATTCTTTTCCATAAAAATATCAAAGAATATTATGCAATAATTTTGAAATACATAAAAGGTTTTTTTGGCTCTGTGTATACATTTTAAACTATTTTCTTAATGGCCTTATTAAGGTAAAATGGATATACAATAAATTGCACATATTTAAAGTTTGATGCATTTTGACATAACTGTATACAACCAAGATAGTGAATGTATCTAGCACCCCTGAGAGCTGCCACCCTCCTCCTTAGCTGACAACCATTCTATGTTTTCTGATAACATTAGTTTGCCCTTCCTAGAATTTTATATGAACTGAATCATAGAGGTTGTACTTTTTTTTTTGCAGTACTGGGGATTGAACCCAGGAGCATTCTACCTTCTAGCTACACCCCCAGCCCTATTTTTTATTCTTTATTTTGAAGCAGGGTCTCACTAAGTTGCAGAGGACCTCACTAAGTAGCTGAGGCTGGCCACGAACTTGTGATCCTCCTATCTCAGCCTCCCAATTACTGGGATTAAAAGTGTGCACCACCACGCCCGGCTAAGGATGTACTTTTTTATGTGGCTTCTTTTACTCAGCATGACTGCACTGAGATGCATCCACATTGCAGCATTCTTTTTTTTTTTTTTTTTTTTTTTTTTTGGTCAGTACTCAGAGGCACTCTACCACTGAGTTATGTCCCCAGCCCTTTTTTTAAAAAAAAATTTTAAGACAGGGTCTTGTTAAGCTTCCGAGGGTGGTCTCAAACTTGAAATCCTCCTGTCTCAGCCTCCCACGTTGCTGGGATTACAGGTGTGGGCTACCATGCCTGGCCTATATATTCCTTTCCATTGTTTGTATATACCACAGTTTATTTGTTCACTTGTTGATGGACATTTGGGGACTATTATAAATAAAGCTGCTATGAATATCTGTGTACAAGTCTTCATGTGAATAAATACCTAGGAATGGAATAGCTGTATCATATGGCAGGTGTATGTTTAACACTTCAAGAACCTGGCTATATTTTAGAAGCTTCTGTGAATAAGAAGAAAGTACAGTAGTTCTCTTGAAAAGACCTGCTGGATTAGTCATCTGCCTGTTCCATACCTCTAGTGTTCAGCTTGCTCTTTCACACTGTGCATCTGGAGCACCTCCCACTTAGGAGACAATGACCTTTGTCCTACAAAACTATGAGATTCTTATGTTCTAAAACCCCAGGATGGATTAAAACCTCTGTAGTTGCAAATACTGAAAAACATTACCTCTTGCCAAAACATTAAGTCATAATCATTAAACAATACTGTGTTTTACATATGTAATAAAGTCCAATAAAACTCTAATTTTTCCACAAAAACAAATTCTTCACAACAAATATATCAAATATTGGATTCTGTCAACAATAAATATTTTGGGTGCCTCTTTTTTTGTTGGAGTGCCGGGCACACACATTCAGCTTGGGTAGTCCTGAACAGTTCACTGCGTGAACTAGGTTTTAACAGATTGGTTTTCAGTTTCCTATTACTATTCTTACTACTATCACAGATGGGGCTGCCAGCCACCCCCTATTACTTATTCCTGGGCCTATGGATCATACTCTTAAAATGGGCTTCTCCAATAATTATCATAGCATAACTTTTTAAATGGATAATTATACATAGTTCATCATATCTAATTGTTTGAGTACTTCTTATGTAAGACTCCCATTAAAATTATCTTTTTTTCTTACCAGCAGACTAGCAAAATAAGAGAATAGGTTCTAGAGTCTGTTGCCTTTATTTTTTGTTAAACTGGCGTTGTGACTTCAAATTATTTAGCCTTTCTATGCTGCGCCTTAAAATGGGATTAAAATACCTACCTTAAATTACTGTATGAATTAAGTGAAATATGTTTGATGTATAGTAAAAATTGATAATTTATAGCTATATTATTGTTGTCCTCAGCAATAATGTTTGTCTTTATTAATGAATGAGAGTAATGGCACAGATCATTCAAATTAGTAAATGATAAAATAGTTCTTCACTTGGGACAAGAAGTTTTTTAAGCAGATTCTTTGGCATTCTATTTACATTTTACTTGGGCTTAAATTCCTTCATCATACATAGGCTAATCATAGAGGGAGGAAAACTTTAAAGTGGATATTCAGACAAAGAGAATTGACAAATGGCTTTGAAAGTCAGGAAAAAGGACAGATCATAGGAAAAAGCTGTTTTTATAACTTTTGAATAGAGAGACATAGTAAACAGTTTAAGAGATTCTGTCAACCTCAGAATAAGAATAACCAATGAGAAAGTGCATGTAATTTAGAGATATAAATGGTAAATTGAGTTATGGCTTTGACTATGAGGTTACTAAAGAATGTAGCTGACATTGGTTACCATGTTGATGTTCTGGACCCCTCATAATACCTCCATTTTGCAGTCAGGCACAGAACAGTTAAGTAATCTTACCTAGGGTTTTAGAGCTAATATATTTTAAAGCCTGGATGAATTGAGATGAACGGTAAAGATGATTTTTGCGAAAGTCACCGACTTCAAAATATCAAAGATAATAGCCTGGCACAGTAGCATGCACTTGTAGTCCCAACTATTCAGGAGGCAAAGGATCGCTTGAGTTTGAGGCCAGCCTGGACAACGTAGTGAGATCCTATCTCAGAATAAATAAACGAATGAATGGATGGATGAACGAATAAATAAATAGACAGAGCTTGCTATTGAGAAGACATGTTGGGTCTTAAGAATGTTGAACATTTGACGATGATAAAAACAATAATAAGGTTTAAGCACTAAGTGAGAGAATTTGAAAGTTAATCTACCAAAGTTCTGAAATTATTAGTATCAGGAAAAAGAACTCTTATAGTACAGAGAATCAGATTATAATTTGGCTTTGTTGAGTATGATGGAAGACAATCAATTAATGACATTTTGTTAATGAGACTCTCTTTTGGCTACAAGTGACAGAAACTTATATCAAACTATCAAACTGGCCGGGCATGGTGGCGCACGCTTGTAATCCCAGTACTTTGGGAGGTGGAGACAGGAGGATCCAGGTTCGCGGCCAGCCTCAGCTCTCTTGCTCTCTCTCTCCCTGTCTTTCTCTCTCTCTCCCTCTCTCTCTCTCTCCTTAGCGAGGCCCTCCGCAACTTCGTGACACCCGGTTTCAAAATAAAATATAAAAAATAGGGCCGGGGGCGTAGCGCAGAGGTAGAACGCCCTGCGTTCAATCCCCGGTACTGCAAAAAAAAAAAAAAAACCTATCAAACTGTTTTTGTTTTGTTTTTTTAGTGCTGAGGATTGAACCCAGGGCCATGCACATGCTAGGCAAGCCCTTTACCACCCAGCTATATCCTCAGCCCTCAAACTGGTTTAAGTTAAAAAAAAAAAAGAAGAAAGAAAAGAAAGGTGGAGGAAAGAAGAGATTGATTGGCGTATGTAATTGAAAGGTCCAGCAGAGTAACTGGCTTCAGACATGACTAAGCTGCTTCAGTCTCTGTTGTCAGGAATCTGTCTTCTTTCCTTTGCCTCTGGTCTGCTTTCTTCTGCCCTATATATAGACAAAGATGACAACTCTCTGCTTACGTTGTCCTTATAGCCAGTATCTTGATAAAAACAAATGTTCATTTCTTCCCCAACAGTTGTAGCAAACATCCAGATGAGTTGCATGATACTAATTGACTGGCTTCGGTCATGCGACTATCCTTTCACTAATCATTATAGCCATGTGCTCACTCTTTCAACCCTAACTTCAGATAGGTTGGCTCCATTTGAACCACATAGAATGAAAGGGGGTGGGGAGAGAGTTCCCTCAAATGGAGAAGATGTAGGGGCAAACTTAAACAAGAAAGGCTAGTGTCTACTACTGTCATGTTTGGTTTTTTTTTTTTTTTTTGCAGTACCAGGGATTGAACCCAGAGGAGTTCTACCTCTGCGCTACACCCCCGGCCCTACTTTTTTATACTTTATTTTTGAAACTGGGTCTCACGAAGTTGCGGAGGGCCTCACTAAGTAGAGAGGGAGAGAGAGAGAGACGGAAAGAGAGAAAGAGAGAGAAAGAGAGAGAGAGAG
>PVJS01064059.1:0-10329 GCA_004027185.1 Glis glis | reverse complement strand
CCTCTCTCTCTCTCTCTCTCTCTCTCTCTCTCTCTCTTTCTCTCTCTCTCCCTGTCTCTCTCTCTCTCTCTCTCTACTTAGTGAGGCCCTCTGCAGCTTCGTGAGACCGGTTTCAAAATAAAGTATAAAAAAATAGGGCCGGGGGTGTAGCGCAGAGGTAGAATGCCCCTGCGTTCAATCCCCGGTACCGCAAAAAAAAAAAAATGGTTTATATAGTAGCATAAATAAATGATATTTGGAATAAGTAAATAAATACAATGAATTTAATGGCCTCATAAAAACTGAATTCTAAGTTATTTGGTCATGACTTTTTTTTCATTACTGGAGATTATACCCAGGATTTCTTCATTACCAGCCCTTTATTTATCTATCTATTTATTTTGAGGCAAGACCTCAGTAATTTGCCCAGACTGGCCTCATACTTATAATCCTCCTGCCTCAGCCTTCTAATTTTTTATAATTTTGCTATGAATTTTAAAATCAAGCTGAAATATTAATATTTGATGGATGAAATTTATCCTCCAAATATCTCTTCATTGCCTAAATAAATATATCTAAAATTATACAAAGATAGATAGGAAGGATATGCATATGATATATCCATTACACATAATTAGATAATTTATACTTATTCTGAATTTTTTTGGGGGGGTATACTGGGAATTGAACCCAGGGACATTCTACCTCTCTGAGCTAGACCTCCAGTCATATTTTTTATTTTTATTCTGAAACAGGGTCTCACTTAGTTGCAGAGGGCCTCACTAATTTCCTGAGGCTGGCCATGAACCTGCAGTCCTCCTGTCTCAGCCTCCCAAGCACTAGGATTACAAGCATGTGCCACCATGCTCAGCTTGAATTACTTTTGGAGGAAATAAATCTTATGATAGAATGAAACATTTTTCAGTTTAGTAAATATGTTCGTTGATATGAGAAATTTAAATAATGTGTGTTCTCAGTAACTTATTAGTATTTTAGGTTATAATACAGAATCATTAAAAGATTCTAAAATTGCATGATATAATTTGATATTTTATCAGGAATTTATAGTTTCATTATCTTGTCAGTTCTTTTAAAACTCATAGGTCAACACCATACTGGCATCAACCATAGTTTTAGGTTAACAAAATGCATTAATTATAGCTATACCTTATCCCTTATAGTTAAAAATCTTTTTGTAGAGCAAAAATTTTAAATGAGAACTACAAGAGGTCAATATCTGTGATTTTCGGTTCACTTACTGGAATAAAAATTAGTACATTTCAAAGACTGTAAAAGGCTCTAAGAAAAAAAATTTTTTACTTAATTTCTAGAATTAATAAGATGCAGTTGGACCCAGTCTTGGAATTAAAACATTTGTAAAATATATTGTTAATTTGTGTTAAATCTATAGTAAGAATGGTGGATAGTTTTTCTATCGATGCTTATTTTTTTAAAGAATGTAATTACATTGTGTTGTGATATCTGGTATATAAGAGTACGCATGCCAGAGGATTTTTATGTAGGCCAGAGATTTTGAAGAGCCTTCTATGTAGGCCAAAGGTTCTGAAAAGCATCCGGTTGTAATGAACAGTTGACTTAAAAGTCACTATTTCTCCTCAGTTATTCTGGTTTCCAATTTGTCCTCAGTCACAACAATTTTCTCAGTAAAACATCCATGGATGTAACTGCAACAATTAGAAATTTTCTTGATGTTTTCCATTATTGTAGCCATATAACATAAAATACTGTTCATTCTTTTTATATAAGAAATAATCATGTTTATATACATATATATGTATATATATTTAAATAAATTCAAGGCAGAACTATTATAATTTCTCTTTTACTTCAATTTATTCTATCAATGAAAAGCATATGCAAATGCAAAAGTAAACAAAATATTTTAAAGAAAAATAAAAAAGTAATTTATTCAAAGCAAAATCTTGGATTGGAGATCTCCAAACCTGCTGCCTGTAAGACATGAATATATTTAGAATAGGAGATGGAGCAAGAACAAGATAAGTAGGGGAAGATCCTCCAGTAATTGTCTCCCCACAGACACACCAATTTGAACCAATATTCACATACCAAACCACCTTCGCCTGAGCTAAGGAAATCAGGTGCAAGACCACAGTGTCTGGTTTTAGCGTAATAATAAAAGGGAAACTTTGAATAAGGCAGAAAGTAAAGAGTTGCCTACGTGACTCCTTCTCCCACACCAGGCAATGTGGAGAGTGAGCCCTGCTGGAGGAAGGAGATGGAAATAAGTTCAGGCTTCAGAATTAAATCCAATACCAGGCCCAACAAGGTGAAACCCAGTGCAGGGCCTGAGGCCAGTACCCACTGACTGAGCTTCTGGAACTGCTTTAGCTAGGTATCCAAGAACTGCCTCTACCATCCCTCCTCCACCCCTTGAGCACAGGGCAGAAAGTTGCCATAGGGCCATAGGAAAACCCAAAACCAGGTCTGCTGTGGTGAGACCCAGCACCAGCAGACACCAAGGACCCTATGCTCAGGCCAGTGTTTGTACTTGAGCCTCTGGAATGGCTCTAGCCTCAGGTAGAGACCTGCATGCTGGTGGGATGGACTTAGATTTCAGCCTGCATCATAGCTAGCTGCCATGTGTGTCTAGTCCCCCTGAGTCTACGTAGATCCTTGTGGCTATAAGAGTCAGATGCCACACAACTTAAGCATCACCCTTGATGGTCAAGGGACTGCCTTCACCAATACTACCACAAATTTTGGCAACATATTGGGATCAAAAGCCTATTTGCTGAGGGTAGAAAAGGGTAGTAAGCACAAGATTTTGTCTTGGAATTTATTGCTTGGCTAGTAAAACCTAATTCTGGGAAGATCCTAACATCCCCCATACCCAGGCCAGTGCTTCTGGAATGGTCTGAGGGCCAGGCAGAGACAGGTGGACCCAGTCACTCAGACGTCTATACTGACAAGCATCACCTGAAGCTGGTTGCAGCAGTCTTGGGCCACAAGTCAACCTCAGCAGTAGGTAGCCCATAGCAATGTGGGCCTTCATGCCACCCTAGTGCTTGATTGGTCTTGGAGAGGTGGCCTCAGGGTTTGACATAGCATTACTGGAATTGGTGGTCATAGGAGTAGTATAGGGGCCTGGGGCTGGTTATCCCACATTATTTTTACCTAGGTGGAATTCTTCAGTGTCCCATCACAGACTGATGACTGTGAATGAGATGTTTAGACCTGCTAAGCCACCGGGAGAATCTTGTGGGAACAGACTACATGTTTAGGTATTCCTCTAGTTCATGCTGAACAACACACTATTTGCAGATTTCAGACACATCTGGGCTTGGATTGCCTTCTAGTGCTGAAACAGCAAAAGGTCACCAACAACCCACTCTTAGGAAATCTGAACCTAAGGCCCCATCTAGTGTTTAAATAGTGGAAAAGACTACAGGCTCAAAGAAAATAATCCACCTACTTAGAATTTCTGGAAAGGCAGACACAAATAAGCCCAGATTAAAAAGAATGGAATAAATAATCCTTCAAACATCACATAATATAGAACACCAATAAGTATCAAGAATTTTCAGGGAACCATGACCTCACCTAACAGTTAAATAAAACATAAGAAACCAGTCATATAGTAAGCAGCATTGGTGAACTCTGGGGTAGAAAATTTAAAACAGCTTTTATAAGGAAACACAGTGAACTTGAAGAAAACACAGAAAAATTGATTCAATATCCTAACAGAGAAACTTAACAAAAAGATGGAAGCAATTATAAAAAAGAAAACAAAAATCCTGGCACTGAAACATCACACAGAAAAAAATAAAACATGATAAAGGCACCAATAGCAGAATAAATCAGACAGAAGAACTTGGTAAAATCAAAGATAGAACAAATATAGTTGGAGGAGAAAAAATGAAAAAAATAATAAGAAGGAATACAGAAAGTCTATAGACGTTTTGAATAGCGTTAAAAATGTAAAAAGCAAATACTTAGATCATTAGGTTCAAAATGAACTTGAGAATGGACTTGCCAAAGGAATATGTAGCTATTTCAAAGCAATAATAACAGAAAACTCCCTAAACCCAGAGGATACAAATACCTAGATATATAAAAGCTAAAATCACTAGTTAGATTTAACTCAGCCAAGTCTAGACCAAAACATCTTATAACCGAGATCTCACATGTGAACAATAGAAAACATTCTCAAGATGTTATCGTTTGCATCTGGAATGTCACACAAGGCTCATGTGTTGAAGGCTTGGTCCCTAAGGAAATAATGTTAAGGTGGGACTTTTAGAAAATGATTGGATCATGAGGGTTCTGATCTTACCAGTGGATTAATCCAGTGATAGGTTCATAATTTGATGCCATTATTGAGAGGAGTTGGAAACTATGTGAGGTGGACCCTCATTGGAGAAAGTGGGTATCCTGGAAGAGTATACTTTAGGTCTGGCCCCTTCTTTGCTCTTTGGCTTTCATACAGTGAATATCGTTCCTCCACCAGGTCTTTCCACTATGATGTTCTGCCTCATCTCAGACCGAAAGCCATGCAGACAGGTGACCATAACATG
Organism: Glis glis; assembly: GCA_004027185.1. Classification (NCBI taxonomy): domain Eukaryota; kingdom Metazoa; phylum Chordata; class Mammalia; order Rodentia; family Gliridae; genus Glis; species Glis glis. Next base: position 5,794 of record PVJS01064059.1, on the reverse strand, counting down.
GAACCTCTAAACTATGAAGCCAAATGAATCTTTCCTCCTTTAAATTGTTTTGTTCTGTTATTTTGGTCACAGCAATAAAAAAGATAACACACAGGCTACAAGATATAAAGAACTAATAATACATGAGGGTATCCAAAATCTCTTGACAACAGATTTCTCAACAAAACGTTAAGAACCACAAGAAAGTAGCATGAGATTTTCAAGTATTAAGGAAAAAGATCCTTCCAACTAAAAGTACCGTACTCAGAAAAGCTATTCTTTCAAAGTGAAGGAAAGATAAAAATATTCCTAGACAATCAAAAGCTAAGAGAATATATCTCCACCAGATCAGTCAACCAAAACATGTTTAAAGATAGTTCATCAAACTGAAAAGAGATATTAATGAGTAAAAAAAAAACATTGGAAGATATAAAACTCACTTATAAGAGTAACTATACACACAAATTCAGAATGCTTTCCTATGGTAAACATGGTGTGTAAACCATTCATATCTTTAGTATGAAGACTAAAAACCAAAGCAATTAAAACAATAGCTACATTAATATGCTAGGAGATAGGAAATAAAAAAGCTATAAAATGTGTCCTCAAGTTTTCAAAATATGAGCCAGGTGTGGTAGTGCATGCCTGTAATCCCAGCACTGGGAGGTTGAAACAGTAGAATAACAGATTCAAGATCAGCCTCAACAACTTAGCAAGGCCCTCAGCAACTTAGCAAATCCCTGGTCCAAAATAAAAATAATGAAGAGGAGTAGGGGTATAGTTCAGAGATAGAATACCTTTGGATTAAATTCCCTATATCACCCCCCAAAAAAATCAAAATATGGGGAGAAATGCAGCGAAACTTTAGAGTTTTTATTGTGTGTTTTCTCCTTTATTTTTATGATCATGTTATGCTATCATTTAAAATAGATTATTATAATCAAAAGATGTTTTTGTAACCTTTATGCAACCACAAAAGCAAAAATCTATAGTAGAGAAACCCCAAATAATGAACGATAAATAAAAATGTATCATCAGATTAAATCACTTACTCTCTAGGGAGACTATGAAATAGTGAGAGAGGAAGGAACTGTAATAAAATGAGAAATTGAGCCGGGCGTGGTGGCGCACGCTTGTAATCCCAGTATTTTGGGAGGCGGAGACCGGAGGATCCGGGTTCACGGCCAACCTCAGCGAGCATGCTTGCGCGCTCGATCTCACTCTCTCTCTCTCTCTCTCTCTCTCTCTCCCTCCGCAACTTCGTGAGACCCGGTTTCAAAAATAAAGCATAAAAAAATAGGGCCGGGGGTGTAGCGCGGAGGTAGAACGCCCCTGCGTTCAATCCCCGGTACCGCCAAAAAAAAATAAATAAAAATAAATAAATAAATAAATAAATAAATAAAATGAGTAATTGAGTTACAAAATAGCTGTAGTAAGCCTTTACCTATTTATAATTATTTTAAGTGTAAATGGAACAAATTCTCAAATTAAAAGACATAAAGTGAGTGAATGGATAAAATAGTAAGGACCAACTATAGTCTTCTCACAAGAAACTCACTTCACATTGAAGGAAATACATAGATGGAAAGTAGGATACGGTAGTATATGCAGAAATAGACATTTGTATATCAGATAAAATAGACTTTAAATCAAAAGAGTAAAAGGGGAAAGGTAATCATATAATGATAAAAGGGCCAGTTCAGCAAGGAAATAAAAAGTGTACCCACATGCAAACAAACACACGCACACACACACACACACACACACACACACACACACACACATTGAAGTACCCAAATTTCTAAAACAAATATTTATAGATCTAAAAGGAAATATTGACTTTACTATAATAATAGTAGGGAAATTTAACAACTTATTTTAAGCATCACATTATGCCAAAATAATTCAAAAAAGAAATGGCAGATTTACACTGCACCTAAACTAAATGGACCTAATGGACCTCTGCAGAATATCCTACTCAAAGTTGTAGAATATGCATTCTTCCCATCCGCACATGGGACGTCCCCCAAGATAGAGGCCACAAAACAAACCTCAGCACAATTTTGCAAATTGAAATAATATTGGCCTACTTTTATGACCACACTGAAATTAAATTAGAGATTAATAACAAGAAAAATTTTGAAAGCTATGTAAACACATGGAAATTTAAAAGCTTACTATCAAAAAACATTCAATGAAAAAATCAAGAAGGAATTTTTTTTTAATTCTTAAAATAAATGAAAATGGAAATACAACATACCAAAGCCCATCAGACGTAGCAAAAGCAATACTGAGAGGGAAGTTTAGAGTAATAACGCCTACATCAAAAAAGCAGAAAGATCTCAAATAAAGAATGTCTAACTGCACCTCACAGAACTAGCAAAACTTGGACAGAAATAATAAAAAAGAGTAGAAGGTAAGACACAATAAAGATCAGAAAATTAATAATAATTATAATAAATAATAATAAATAATACAATAAGAGTAAATAAATGATAATAACAAAAGAAATAATGAAATTAGAAATAAATGAAATAGAGACTAGAAGATCAATACAAAATATCAAAAATGAAGAACTGGTTCTTTTAAAATATAAGCAAAATTACAAACCCTTAGCTAGAGCAGAAAAAGAAAGAGAAGATTCATATGAACATCAGAGATGAAGAGTAAGATCTTACAACTGATACTACAGAAAAACAAAGGATCATGACAGATTATTATGAACAACTCTACATAAAAAAAATTTTATAATCTAGAAGAAATGGATAAATTCCTGGGTATGTAAACCTTACCAGGTTTGAATCATGATGAAATATAAAATATGAACAGACCAATAATGAGTAACAAGGTTAAATTAGTAATTAAAAAGTCTACCATGAAAGGAAAGCCCCAGACCAGATGGCCTCACTGCTGATTTCTATCAAACATTTTAAAAAAGAACTAATACAAGCTATTTTTAAATTATTCTCCCCACCCTCAAAAAAGTAGTAGAGAAGGGAATTCTTCCAAACTCATTCTATGAGTCCAGCATTATTCTGATATCAAAATGAGACAAGGACTGAACAAATTAGGTGTAGAAGGAATGTACCTCAATATAATAAAGGTAATATAAAATAATCCAATAGATAACATCATAGTGGAATAAGAAAAGGATGTCCACTTTCATCTCTTCTATTTAACATAGTACTAGAAGTCCTAGGCAGAACGGAACAATTAGGCAAAAGAGAAAGAAATAAATGGCATCCAAATTGGAAAAGCATTAGTTAACTCATTACTATTTGCAGATTAAATGATATTATTTTTAGAAAACCCCAATACTCTACCAAAAGAAAAAAAAACATGTTTGAACCAATTAATAAGTATAGAAATGTTTCAGGACACAAAATCAACATGCTAACTCATGGCCTACGCCTATAATCTCAGTAATTGGGAGGCTGAGACAGGAGGATTGCTGGTTTGAGGCCAGTCTCATCAATTTAGCAAGACCCTATTTCAAAATAAAAAATAAAATAGGGCTGGGGTTGTAGTTCAAAGACAGAATGCCCCTGGGTTCTATCACCAGTACAAACAAATGAACAAACAAAACCCTAAAATCAGTAGCATTGTGATATGGTAATAGTGAATTATCTGAAATAGAAATCAAGAAAAAAACTTATTTATATGACTACAAAAAATAATAAAGTAAAATACCTGGCACTCTGGTCAGCATTCTTGCAGCTAAAATCTAAAATATTGACCATGTAACTCAGAGGAAAGATTCATTTTCTTACAGTTTCAGGTTCAGTCCTTGTGAGGCCGGGGACTGCAGATCTCAGGGCATGGCAGTGGGACGCAGAGAGAGGTAGAGCACATGGGCTGTGCTCCTCACATCAGAGGCTGGAAGCAAGAGAGAGCCGGGGGAGAAAGAACCAAATACAATCCCCAAGGCTGCACCCCCAGGGACCACCTCCAGCCACACCTACCAGCCTAGTGGGTATCACCCAGGTAAATCCATTACAATGGATTTATATCCGCTTCTGGTTTTACAACCCTCAAGACTCCATTATATCAACTCCAAACACCAATTTATGAGCTCTTAAAGGGGCCGTTCTATATCTAACCATAACACCTGGGACTAAATTTAATCAAAGATCTAAAGATCTCTGAAATGAAAACTATAAAATATTAATGAAAAGAATTGAAGAGGGCCTGAAAAAATGAAACATTATCCCTTGTATATGAACTGGAAGAATCAATATTGTCGAAATGTCCATTCTACTCAAAGTGATCTACAAATACAATGCAATCCTTATCAAGATACCAATGATATTCAACAGACTTCCAACAATCCTAAAATTTGTATGGAACAGAAAAAGCTCTGATTAGCCAAGAAGAAAGAATAAGAGGAGATATTACACTACCTGATTTTAAAATATTCCACAAAGGTGTAGTAATCAAAAACATGGTCTTATCATAAAAACAGAAACATAGCGGGTGAGATGGGAAAAGCCTGATCAATGTGTATTAAGCTCTATTTAGATAGGAGTAAGAAGATCTGGTGTACTATTGCACAGTAGGGTGACTATAGGTAACAATAATTACTGAATATTTCAAAAAGCTAGAAGAAAAGATTTTGAATCTTTTCACCCAAAAGAAATGATAAATATTTGAGGTAATAGAAAAGTTTAAAATAATTTATGCATTATATGATACATATATGTGTGGTTTAGAGATACATAAATAGGATATACAAACCTTACATGGTACCCTATAAATGCATACAATTTTCATGTTTTTATATATTCGTTAAAACCTAATTTAAGTTTAAAATATAAAAATGAAATTTGTGAAAATACCATTCTAAAGAAATGAAGAAGAGTGCAAAAAAGTAGGAGAATCATTTGAGATTAACCATGCAGCAAAGACCTAAGTAAGTTGAATGGGGATGGGGGGATTGCTAAAATCCTCTGATGGAATCAAGCTTTAAAGCTTAGAGCTCCCATGTATAGAGACTGCTGTGAAAGGTAAGGGGTGGGGGCTTTGAGCTAAGACTTGGACTTGTGTTAGGTGGTGTGCCAGAAAAGACACTGCTCCCCTAAAATCTGGGAATCAGTAATATCTTGAGGAAAATTGTCAACTAAAAGGTTAGTTTCCTGTGGGCGTGGATAGGGGGTTAATAAATAAGGTCCTCCTTCTGCCTGATATTTCAGAGGCATTTACCACTCTCTGACCTGTGTCTTTAGGTCCTGAATGTTCATATCACAAACTCTCATTTGACATACTTCTGAGAGTTCCAGGAAAAAATCAAACATGCAAGTCTTCTTCGATAAGCATGCCATAATATATACATAGAATATGAATGAGGTCACCTAGGCTGAGGTCATGGGAACCTCCAATCCAATAGAGGTGTCTTTGAACCTGATCTCTCTGTAGAGAACATGCCAACAAGAGTGAATGGGCTTGGCAAAGCACATTCACAAGACAGTTAAGAGGGAATCCAAAACTAATGTTTACACAGTAACTAAATGCTTTGCAATTTTCAGTTAATTCATTTTTCATGACAGTTATAAATTACAAGTACTGAAAAACAGTGCTGATTTCAGGGCAATAGTGCTGTAATTAATACTGTTTTTAGGATCAGAGATTCATGTAAAGTGAGGTGGTGGATAATACAGTGAAGTTCAAATGATGCTAATTAATTTATGCCCAAAATTAAAGGATGATAATAAAAAGACACTAATAAAAGCTAGCCTAAATTGTTAGACAGACTCTTTGGAAATGCTGGAAGAGAAAGGTGACATTAATTCCAGCCCCAAATGGAAAATCCATAGCAAAC
>PVJS01064058.1:0-10329 GCA_004027185.1 Glis glis | reverse complement strand
TTTCAAGCCTATGAACTTTATGATTTTGTATATCATCTCAATCCCCCTTTTCTCATCCTAATTACTGTTCTGTTCCTGTGAAATTGGTTTTATACAGTTGATAACTGCAGTCGATGGTGAAGTTGTGTGTTACAAGATTTGTGTATTGAGGGCTTAGCTGTGTCCAACAGTGAGTGCAATAAAAGCTCATTTGAAAGCTAAAAAAAAAAAAAAAAAAAAAAAAAAAAAAAAAAAAAAAAAAAAAAAAAAAAAAAAAAAAAAAAAAAAAAAATAAAATAAAAAATAGATATTTTGTCTTGTCCAGTTTCCTGGCACAGGGTACCTAAAGCCCTTTGGAATCTCCAAAGTCTTTTTGCATGCTAATGAGATGACTGATGGTTGGGGGCTCCTGGATGACCTTGGGTTTGGGGTCTGGTTGCTCCGGAAGCCAAGCCTGTTATGGAGGATTGGAACTTTCGTTCCCACCTGACCTTCAGGAGAGGAGAAGGGCTGAATGTCTAGTGGATCGGCAGTGGCTAATGAGGTAATCAATCATGCCTACATAATGAAGCTGCCATGACAACCCAAATGGCAAATGGACAGGGTTTGGAGAGCTGCCAGGCTGCAGGTGTGGGGGTGCTGGGGGTGTAGAAGCTCTGCGCCCCTCTCCTATACCTGTCCTATACATTTCTAACATCTGGCTGCTCATTTGTATCCTTTGTAATACCCTTTAAAATAAACGGGTATGAGTTGTCTTACCAAATAATCAAACCCTAAGCAGGGGGGCGGATTCTGGGAGCCCCAGTTTATAGCCAGTTAACTGGTCAGAAGTGCAGGCCACAGCTGGGACTTGTGATTAGCATTTGACATGGGAGGCAGGCTTGTGGAGCGGAGCCCTTAACCTGTAAGTTCTGACAGTTATCTCCAAGTCAGGAGTAGCAGAAGTGAATGAATTGTCGGACGCAGAGCTGGTGTCTGGGGACCCCCCCCACCCCTACACACAGAGCTGGTGTCTGGGGACCCCCCACCCCTACACACAGAGTTTTTGGTCACAGAAGGCTCTTTGTTGAGTTACTGTGAAAATAGCAAAAACAGTGTGTTTTTCTTATTTCTTACAAATGACCCTATTCCCAAAGAAGGTCACATTCTGAGATTCCAGCGGTTAAAACTTCAACATATCTTTTTGGGGAAAAGAATTCAACCCCCAACAATATCTCAATGCTAAATGTTGATACGGGAGCTCTCCCACCTGAATTGCCTCCACACAGCTGAGCCATAGAACCGGGGTTAGGTTACTATTTCCAGCACAAAACTTATATTCTATAGTGCTTTGGGGTTTATTTATTTTTCTTCTCTTATTGGGAAAAGTTAGGGAAGAGTTTCTCAGTAAAGATTTAATAATGGGCATTCGATTTTGTCACCGTTTTTATATTCAGGGGAAAAAGCTCTGATCTTGTAACATAAGCTTTATTTATTTTTTCTTCTAAAGGGAAGATTTGGGGATTTAGAGTTTAACGATTACAGCCTGAGGTGATATGATTGTCTCGTGTTAATTCATCTAGGTTGGCAAGGTATCTCCTCTAAGACCTTAATTAGACCTATGATTCATTATTCCCACCCCCTCCTCTATAGATTATTTTTTAAAGGCAGTTTGAGTTTGTATTTTTGCAAGCATCAGGGTTTTTGTGTCTCACACTTAAATCCGTGACTATTGATCTCAAAGATATTTTATTTTCGAGATACATGGATATTGAATTTTATATCTGGAGATTGAATTTCTGGGAAGAAACAGTTTAAAGAAACATTCTTCTTGTTTTTTTGTTGATTTTCAGCATGGGATAGATGAGCATTAACAGAAACATTTAGCTATAATTATAAATACATCAAACATGATGCAGTTTTAATGATACAAGGCCAGCTGAAAATGCAAAACATGAAATGTGATTTTAATTAAGATACACGCATAATGACAAGGGTACTTCTCACAGGAAAACAGCACAGGAAAGCTCAGTTTTGCTCCTCTTCCCCCCTCTTCCCTTAAATGCTATTTCTGTTCATTAAATCCCCTAATATCCTTGGAAATGTTCTGCTCTAGTTTTCCTTTATTGCTCATAGACACTAGGAGTTGAGCCCGAATCCACCAAAATCCAGTGTGCGTCTGTTTTTTAAGAGAATGGCAACATGGCCCATATTGCTCTCGTTTGTATTGTCACCAAACAAATATCTCAACAAAAGTGAATTTTTTTTTTTTTTTGCGGTACCGGGGATTGAACCCAGGGGCGTTCTACCTCCGCGCTACACCCCCGGCCCTTTTATTTATACTTTATTTTGAAACCATTTTTTTTATACTTTATTTTGAAGTTGCGGAGGGCCTCACTAAGTAGAGAGAGAAAGAGAGAGAGAGAGAGAGAGAGAGAGAGAGCTGAGACTGGTCGCGAACCTGGATCCTCCGGTCTCCGCCTCCCAAAGTACTGGGATTACAAGCGTGTGCCACCACGCCGGCTCAAAAGTGAATTTTTGATCCATCAGTCACTTGTGGGAGATATTTGAGATAAACATAAAAATGATAGAAACTATATTATATTATAAATTTATGAGAGCTTTATATGTGGTTTATAGATCAAAGGCTATATATCCTCAATGTGTAACTCTTTATCTGTTTGAGTCCCTCATGTCTACATTCTTGAAGAAATACCTTAACATTGTGGATAGGTAGTGAGGAATACTTAGACTCTATAAATACTCAACTACCAATAATATTTTAGTTAAATTGACCTTGATTCCCTTTGAAGTCAACGTGATTAAATATCTATTGACTTTGTCATTAAGTAACATAGTGGGTGTGGGTTTTTTTGCGGTACTGGGGATTGAACCCAGGGGCATTCTACCTCTGAGCTACACCCCCAGCCCTAATTTTTATTCATTATTTTGAAACAGGGTCTCTCTAAGTTGCGGAGGGCCTCACTAAGTAGCTAAGGCTTGCTGCGAACCTTTGATCCTCCTATCTCAGCCTCCCGAGTACTGGGATTACAAGTGTGTGCCACCACGCCTGGCTATGGGTGTGGATTTCTTATTATCAGACCCAACTATCAATTAAATGATTAACCTTTAGCAAATATACTAGAATTTACAAACCAGTTGAGGGTTGCCTTCTTCAACATAGTCTGCTTGGAGATAGAACAATAGCGATGCCGTTTCTCAGGTCAGGGAGACCCAGCAGCTGGCGCCTGGACGTGAACGCAGGCGTCTCTGGAGGCCGTTCTGAGCAGCATCTTCCTAGTCCTCCTTCTCCCATGAAGATCTCAGGGCTGCTGTTCTTGGCCATATTAACATGTTCAATCATTGCCTTGGCTTTTTATCACTTATATCTGATTGCTATGTGTTACAACAATAATTATGCATAGCCTATTAGCATTGGGGAAAGATTTATGTTTTACTACACAAAATTCTATTCCCATATGATCCGTTCCCATATTTTGTTACTCAAGCAAAAACTGTATTCTAGCAAAAAGAAAAGAAGAAGAAGAAAAAAGAAATCAAGGAGGAACACTTTTATCAATCTGGTTAAAACCTGACTTGGGATGATTCATGGAATTGCCTAGCAACAAAGCACTTTGATTTCACAATACTGGGTGCAATTTGACTACTCAAAACACAATAAGAAGAAAATTTTCATTCATCTGCTTAAAGATTTTCCACTGTTATTGTGGATGTTTAAGTGGATTTCTTAGAAACACGTTGGAATTAAAAACAGCAATAACAAGCTCCTTTTGAATTAGTGCCTTATCTTTTAGAGCCTTTGGGGAGGAGCTTTTATTATCCAGCACCATTTTTAACCACTAACACAATGATCATAATGAAGATTATTTCTGAAAGGATTTATTGGGAGCATTTTCCTGCATTGTAGAGAATATTTCATTAGGGAACATGTTAACAATACAAAGCATTGACACAAGCTTCTGTCTTTCTTTCCCAAGAGTCTTGGGGTGTCATTTTAATGAGTAATCAGCAGGAACTGAGGCTAGGGAAGAGTCTCCTAGTTAAGTACCACCAAAGTTAACTTCCCTACATTACATCTCTTCCCAGCTCCAGCCACTAAGATGATCCCTGTGTCTCCTCCCCACACACACGTCTCCTGGAGTCAGTCACATGTATGCATCCTTTCAGAGAAGAGTCATGGGAAGGATTGTTTTGGTGCCCATAGAGTGGATGGACTCCTGGGTTGTGTCACAAATCCTGTTTGCCACCCAATGCTGTGGCTCAGAGATGTTCCGCCCTTCACTGACTTTGAGAACAGAATGTAGATCTCAATAGATACAAGGGTTTAACCCGTGGGCAATATACGGTTAAGTGGAATGGACGGGCAAGTATGATCCTACTTCATTGACCTTTTTTCAAGAACAGAAAATTACTAAAATGTGGATCTTGCATTACTGCTTTTTCAAACAATTAGAAGAATATATTTGCTGTTTAAATGACAGTGACCACAAGCTAGATCTTATCTCAAGCATCACCTCTGGGAAAAGCCTTCCTTACCTGTCCTATCTAAAGGCACATCCACCCCCATTCAAATCACTCTCTATTCCAGACACCATCTAAAACTGTCAGGTGCATGTATTCCAGTACATGTTAGAAAGTGAGCCCCGGGGCCATCTGGAAACGATGCCTAGCCTGTTCATCGCTGTATCTCCAGCAGCTAGGCCAGTTTCTGGCAGAAGCTCTGGTTGAAGGTCTTTGTGTATATTCAGTCACGTGCTGCACAACAAAGTTCCTGTCAATGATGGACCACATATACTATGGTATGTACCATATAGCCTAGATGTGCAGCAGGCTATGCCATCCATGCCTGTGTACACACATGCGCTGATGTTCGTACAGCAACGACAGCCTGAGGATGTGTTTCTCAGAATGTGTCCTGTTGTTAAGCCATGTATGACTGTATTTGTTTACTGGAGGAGTGAATTTCAATGTCTCAGGGTCTTGATCAATAAGGGTTTCCAAACTCTTGCCATGGAAGACTATTTCTGTGGAATTTTAACAAGTGTCACATGATAAAGGGGATCTGTGGCCAAATAAATGTGAGAAATAATGGGATAAAGAAAGCTGAAGAAGTATTTCATATGTTGGATTTCCCAGGATTTTTAAGATATTAATTATTTGATCACATAGCTCCCCCTACCCACTCCTTTTATTGAGAAAAAATCTTGACCAACATTCAGAGAAGCAGACTTTTGAAGATGTTTCTGAGTAGATAATAAAGACAATTCTGGTAGTTTGGGATTTTTGGGTGATTTAGAGTCCGTATAAATAGGAGTATATTAGAGGAGATTTGATATGCCTTCTTAAATGAAGTAATCCACATTAAATGGCCAATAATATTGTGAAGTGTGTTTGGAAGACAGGTGTAATTCTGTAAGGAAGCCTCAGGTGTGTTTGGGTCCAAAGATTCCTGGTGTCCAATGGTGTGTGTGTGCATCCTTTCAGAGCAGAGTCACAGAGAGAATTGTTTTGCTGTCCACTAGGTGGGGGAACTGCTGGTTGTGTCATTTCTCTAGCCTTGTCATTGCCCAGGGACAGCTCAGGGCTTTGTTGCAAAGTGTGGAGAAGACAGAAGTCCAAGCAACATTTCTGTTTCTACCTCTTGACCTGGCATGATCTTCATGTTTCAGCAGCATAGCCATTCGATGCTAAGCTGCCCTTCTCTTTGTCAGGGATAGCCTCTTTTACTTTGCCTGTTAATTCCAAATGGTTTCTATTTAGGAACCTCTATTTGATTTTGATCTTGAGTACCTATCTTCCCCCTGAACTTTCAATTAATTTTAAGAAAAATGATCTTTTGACTTCTTGTGGGATTTTTAAATTTTACTTTTTTCTAGTATGCGTTTGATATTATTTCCTTTACCAATGCCATTATTTTATAATACAGGTGAAGCATCCCTAGTCCAAAAGTCTAAAATCCAAAATCCTCTGACATCTGAAACATTTGAGTGCCACAAGTGAAAATTCCACACCATGAAAGTTTATTTAATGCACAAAATTATTTAAAACATGGTGCAACAATTCACAGTGGCCAAATTATGGAACCAACCTAGGTGTCCATCAATAGATGAGTGGATTACCAAATTGTGGGAAATACACACAATGGAATTCTACTCAGCAATAAAGAAGAACAAAATAACATCATTTGCAAGAAAGTGGAAGGATCTGGAGAACATTATGTTAAGCGAGATCAGTCAATCACACACACAAAAAAAGGAACATATGTTTTCATTAGTATGTGCAACCTAGGGAGTAGTGGGGACACACAAGGGACTCTGGTTGATAATGGAGAACCCTCAGCGGGGCAAGGGAAGTGGTACAAGGGAAGGGGGAGGGCAAGAAAGAAGTGAATCAGTGGAATTACTATCATAAACAATATGTACATGTGAGAATATACCAACATCATTCTCAGTACTTCATACGGGTGGGGGGAGGCAGGGGGGACACTAAGAGCTGTGTGTATGTATATTAACAAATAGATATTCATTGTGATGTAAGACTCTAATGCACCAATAAAAGCACGTTAAAATAAATAAATAAATAAATAAATAAGTAAATAAATAAATAAATAAAATAAAATAAAATATGGTGCAAAATTACCTTTAGGTTAGGTGTATAAGATACAAATAAAACATAAATCAATTTCTTGTTTAGATTTGAGTCCCATCCCCAAGATGTCTTATTATATATATGCAAATATTCCAAAATCTGAAAAAGATAATCTGAAATTTGAAGTACCTCTGGTTCCAAGCATTTTGTATAAGGGCTACTCGATGTGTAGTACTTTTCTCAAAACTGAATAATCAAGTGGGTTTTCTTTCCCTGATTATGTCCCTCCAGATATTATTATGTTAAATTCAATCTTATTCTGGTCAATGGATTTGACTAGACACATCTCAGAAAACAAATGCAAATGGCCAACAAATATATGAAAAAATATTCAACATCATTAGCAGTTAGGGAAATATAAATCAAAACTACACTGAGATTCCATCTAACTCCAGTTAGAATGGCAGTCATCAAGGATACAAACACTAATAAATGCTGGCGAGGATGTGGGGAAATAGAAACTTTTATACATACTTGGTGGGACTGCAAATTAGTATGACCACTATGGAGATCAATATGGGAGTTCCCAAAAGACTAGGAATGTAACCATCATATGACCCAGTTATACCATTCCTCGGTATCTTTCCAAAAGTATTAAAATCAGAATACTATAGTGATGCATGCATATCCATATTTATAGCAGCACAATTCACAATAGCCAAATTATGGAGCCAAGAATGGATAAAGAAAATGTAGTATATACACACATGTAATTTTACTCTGCCATAAAGAAGAACAAAATTATGTCATTTTCAGGAAAATGGGTGAAACTAGAGAATATTATGCTGAGATCAGCCAGTCTCAGAAAGTAAAGGGTCAAATGTTTTATTTAATATGTGGGTGCTAGAGAGAAAACAGAAAACAAAAAGCACTTCCGATAAATGAGGAGAGAGAGAGAGAGCAGTTAGAATAATGGAAGGGGATTGAGGGAGGCAAAAAATGAGAACCGATGAAGGAAATAGTTCAAATAATCGCATGTCCCTATATGAAGGTATCACTACCAGTTTTACTAACATGTATGAGGTGGGGGGAGGGGCAGGGTGGGATCTGGGGGCAACACACCAAGTGTTGTGTGCATGTGTGTTTCTATCACTCTCAACCTCACTATGATGTAAAATTACAATACACCAATAAAAGTATTAAAAAAGAAAGAAAATAATAAGATGCTCTTTGCCACAAGCGATCTAATTTTACCTCTTACTCAGTTTGATTAAACATTTCCTTCTAGTCTCATTACTAGTTAGATGCTCTCTGTCTGTGGTCCATGATATGCAGACCATAAATTCCAGTGGGTCACTGAGTTCACATAACCACTAAACATTATCTGTAGGCTGAATAAATAGTGTCCTGCATATGTATGGATTAGCATTTTAAAAATGTAACTAGACATTAAGATTAATAAAATTTAAATTAGTTGAGAGCATTATCAAATTCATAGAAGCATGGCAATGGAGTTTTACTCAGCCATAAAGAAGAATAAAATTATGTCATTTGCAGGGAAATGGATGGAACTAGAGAACATATGCTAAGTGAGATCAGTCAGTTTCAGAAAGTCAAGAGTTGTATGTTTTCTCTCATATGTGGGAGCTATAAAGAAAATAGGAAAGAAAAGGAACTTCATGATAATAAGAAGAGAAACCAGTAGAATAGTGGAAGAGAAGGGGAGGAGAAAAAGGAGACTTGAGTAAGGGAACATATCCAATATAATGTTCCTCCATGAAGGTATCACTACAACCTTACTAGCATGTATGAGGATGGAAGAGGAGGGTAGTGGGACGGGGTTAGAAGGGAACCACCCAAGAGACGTTATGTGCATACATGAATGTATCACTTTGAGTCTCACCACAATATATAATTATATTGCACCAATAAGATTCTAAAATAATTCATAGAAGTGTGTTTTTAGTGTATTTTCTTAGTAAGAAGATGAGGGCTGGAGATGTAGCTCAGTGGTAGAGCACTTGCTTAGCATGCATGAGCCTTTGGGTTTGATTCCTGGCACTGAAAAAAGAAAAGAACTTAGTAAGAAGATAAGAAAATATAGATACTTGTAAGTATCTAAGAAATGTTTTAAGGTGTAAACATGTCAAAAGAGCCCTCATTTTCAGCCTAAGAGGCTTCATGTGACTTCCTTCATCCATTAATATTCTTACACTATTTAGTGTAAGTAACATGTGCTATCCCTACACATGTTAGCCCAACATTTCCTCTTATCCCTTTCTTGCTTTTAAGATTTATTCCCAGCAGTGGGCCAAATGTTTTTTTTTTTTTTTAACGTATGGCACCCATTTACTTCACTAATATTTGTTCATCCATTTTTCATACATTGGAAAATATGTATAGAGCTCACACTGAGTAGCTCTCATTCCTGGCTGTGTATAAGAATCACCTGTGGAGTTTAAAAAAACACAGACAACTGTTTCCCACTCCCACTGACTTGATGAGCGTCTCTGGGGAGGAGAGGATGACTGCGCACCTCTGTTTTAACCAAGTTCCCTGAGAAACTCAGATGCATAGCAAGTGGGGAGAACCAACTGCCTGCCGTGGGTCAGGCACGGTGCTTAGTGCTTGGTCTCACAAGAGTGAAAAAATTAAACGTGGGAACCATCTCTCCTAAGATCCTTGTGGAAATCCCACAGCAACTTCTCTTTGAGTCCAGTCAGCTTGTCACCAAATGCATTGTATTCTGAGACCCTGAAGTTATTGTACGAAAATATTTTACCTAATTAGAAAACGCCAGACTCAAGCATTTGATTCTTGGCCTTAGAAGCTCAGATACCAGACTGTCTGGCTCTACGCTGCATGCCTGGCAGGCTGAGTGCACATTGCTTGGCACATAAACATCAATCAATAGATGTTTCTGTTGAATGAACAATTGAATAAAAGAGCAATGCTTGGGAGAAAGGCATTGTTTACTAACTTCAGACTTTCAATTATTAGTGGTGGGAAAAAACAACCCAGAGGCAAAATTCCTGATTCCCAGAAAATGATCACTTACAAGCAAGGCTATTTGTATTACATCTCCCAAGTCTATTGCATTTCAAGCATACTATAGTCCTTACCGCCAAATAGTACAAATTTTCCTTAATTCCCAGAAGAATAAATAAATTTAAATTTCTTCCTATTAAAGAATTACAGATCTTCCTTCCTTCCTTCCTTCCTTCCTTCCTTCCTTTCTTCCTTCCTTCCTTCCTTCCTCAGAAGAGATTGTCAACTTTTGATATTGGAAGAGAAGATGAGGGTTGAATTCAGCAGCAGGACTTCTTTTTTTATATACTTTTATTGGTGCATTATAGTCTCACATCATGATGTGGTTCATAGTGACAGTGACATGCATGCACACAGCACTTGGTGGGCTTTCCCCCGGCTCCCTCGCCACACCCCCTTCCCCATACAGGGTGTTGAGATTGACATTGGTATTCTCACATATGTACATAACGTCAGTGGAGATGATTCCTTCACTGATCCTCCCTCTCACCCCCTCCTTCCCCTAGACCACCTCCCTGGCTCCACTGGAGTTTCTCCTCCATTATCTGAAGTCCCTCTGGTATCCCGATTACTCCCTAGCTTCTGCACATGGGAGAAAACATATGGCTCTTTACTTTCTGCAACTGGCTAATCTCACTTAACATAATGTTCTCCAGGTCCATCCATTTTCCTGCAAATGACATTATTTTATTCTTCTTCTTCTTTTTTTTTTTT
>PVJS01064057.1:0-10333 GCA_004027185.1 Glis glis | reverse complement strand
AAAAAAAAAAAAAAAAAAGAATGGCAAAGATGATGTGAGACTATGATGCACCAATAAAAGTATATTAAAAATAAAAATAAAATAAATGAAAATACAATTTTAAAAATGTTCTTTAAAATGGCAAAGAAGCAGGAAAAAAAGAATAGTTAGGAGCTTAATTTGAATAGAATATAGCTTTTATAAAGGAAGAATTTTGAGCTAACAGTGAAAAACATTGTATCAGCTCATAGAGGGCTCTGAAGTTTTTTCAATTTCAATGTAAGTTGCTTCCACTTTTTTCATAAGCCTTGTGGAACCATGAAAATTTTAGAGCAAGTGAAGATAGGATCAAATAATACAAATGGCAGTCATGATGAGGCAGGACTGGAGGGGAAATATACTTAACACAGTTTCAAGAAATGCAACCTAATTGTGCATGGAAGGGAGACAGCAGGGCACTGTGCATGTGCGAATAGGAGTGAGATTGCTCTTTTTAAAGTAAAGGTCTAAGTCTCTTACACAGGGAGTCAGAGAGTGACTATAAATTACTAGTGAAGATAAAACTTTACTTGACCCTGCTTTCTCTCCTCAATTCAGATTAGCAATCCATGTATGTCCACCACCAATGCACACTCCACACCTTCCCTCCCCTCATCCTTACTGTGGAAGTGTCGTTTCCTTAGCAATTCAGACATGGCCATTCCTTGGAATAGGTAGCAACTTGAATGAATCACAATGATCTCCTTGAACCCCAGCATTTTATGTGGTTAAAAGTAAAGCTAAAATGAGCCTGGAGGATAACCTGAGAGGGGATAGGAAGCCTGCAAGAGTCAGTCTGCAGCCTTAGGGCAAGCATAGTAACCTAGGTGAACTAGGCTAGGATTAGTAGCACACAGAATGGCAGACAGGAGCCCCAGATCTTTTTGAACAGTGGTTGGGTGGAGACCCCTTCTGAACTTCTAGTAGCTGAATCTTGGAGACATGTTCAAACATAATACCCCTTGTAGCAACTCAGAAGCCCTTAGGAGATTTTTTGGGGGCCCATGTGTATGGATTTAAATATTGGTCAGCTACAACAACCAAGACCCCCAAATAATAGTGACTTAAATCAGATAGAGCTTTATTTTTCTCATGTAATAATAGAAAGATAAGCAGCCAGGGCAGATATGGCCACTCACAACATCCACCTTTAGCTCTGTAACACACAGGAGTGCACATCTCATAGTCTCATCATGACCACAATCCCACCAGCAGGGAGAAGGGGGGCGCTATGAGGGCACAATCTGAGGGTTGTATGTGTCACTTCCACTCACACCACAATGGCTGTAACTGAGCCAGAGGCTACACATAACTAGAAATGCTTGAACCGTGTGCTCAGCTTAGTAAAAATAGCAGACACTTACATAGTACATAGTGCTTCCTGGGAACCAAGCACTGCTCTGAGAGCTTTACACACATTACACACTTACAACAATCCTGTAAGGTAAATGCTATTAGTATTTCCATTTTCCAGATAAAATAGCCAAGGTACAGGGAAGTTGAGTAACTCACAGAAAGTTATCTGATAGTCATTGACTGAGGTGAGATTCAAACCCTCACAGGACAAGTCCATAATCTGTGATTCTACAATGCTGCCTCTAAAACTTAGGTTTTTGTTACTAAAGAAAGGAAGAATTAAAATTGGGGGACAATTGGTTATCACTATTATAGGACCCCAGCATCCATATTTGTCATGCACAGTGATGGCTCCAAGCTTGAGATTCTTTCCCTCATTACTATATTGTTTCTAGACTTTCAGCACAAGCTTTGGGATTATTACTTCAATCCTCTATTATTTCTAGTTTTTAGTACATTGCAATTCATAGTAGCTTATGGCTACCCTGCATCTCTGCAGAAATGGCCAACATAAGCTGGGCGTGGTGGCGCACGCTTGTAATCCCAGTACTTTGGGAGGCGGAGACCGGAGGATCTGGGTTCGCGGCCAACCTCAGCTCTCTCTCTCTCTCGCTCTCTCTCTCTCTACCTAGTGAGGCCCTCCGCAACTTCGTGAGACCCGGTTTCAAAAATAAAGCATAAAAAAATAGGGCCGGGGGTGTAGCCCGGAGGTAGAACACCCCTGCGGTCAATCCCCAGTACCGCCAAAAAAAAAAAAAAAAAGAAATGGCCAACATAGTAACTTCTGGTCTAACTTCCTGACTTCCAGCTTCCCCACACTCCAGCCTCCCCCATAGTTCCCTGCCAAAAGAATCTTCCCTAAATTCCACGTGCATCATGCCATGCCCCTCTTTAGAAACCAAGAGGATAAATCGCACAACTTAACCAGATCAACTTTCTTCTTGTAAGCCTGACTTCAAGGTCCTTGACAATTTGGTTCTAAACCTACATTCCAAACCTTAAAAACCCTCTTCAGATCCCACCCAGACCCTCTTTACACATGCTAGATTGGTCCGATTACACCACATGTGTTTCTGTAAATCAGCTGTCTGGACAGGAAAAGAAGGGTCACCTATATATAGACACAGGAATCTTGTTCAAGTCCTTTGACCTCAGAGAATAGCCAGACCTTGTTCCTATTTGCTTGTCTGAAGTTTCCCCTCTCCAGCTTGTGTCCCATCTGCCCAGTGGCCAACTCAGAGTTCTGCACCATATAAAATGACTAGATACATGCTATACATGCTCGGTAGCTCACTCTTCCAATTCAGGGTGCCCACTCCTACCTCTGTCCTCACTTTTCCTGCCCCCTGCCTGACCAATGGCATTGGCCCTCTTTCTATGTACGTTGCCTTGCCTTGCATCTCATGGAGACAGAGGCCAAGATTTGTCCTGTTGTTATCCTCTACTGCATGGAGGTACTCAATATACATTGTTGATTGGCTTATTGTTGGTCCTCAGTGGCATATCTAGTCACACTTGACAGTCCCTCTAAGTAACACAACTTGAAAAACAATTTTCCAGTTACCATTCTCTGATAAGCAAAAATGCCACTTAGACTGCAGGAATGCCTAGTGTAAAGAAAATAAGAATATTGCATCTTTTCCTCTGCCATGGACATGTTCACTTTAGATCATTCAAAAATGGTAGATAGAGATGATTCATAAGGTTATTCAATCCTCAAATGGACACTTTCCTGTATTTTATATGACAAGAGATATTAAAGGGCTTCCCAGCTATTTGCAGATATCTTTGAGCTGAAGCTGAACACACCCCACCCCTCTTTTTTTGTGGTACTGGGGATTAAACCCAGGGGTATTCCGCCACTGAGATATACCCCCAGCCCTTTTTATTTTTATTTTGAAACAGTGCCTCAGTAAATTACTGTACACTATCCTCAAGCCTACAGTTGTCCTGTTTCAGCCTCCAAAGTACTGGGATTACAGGTGTGTACCACTGTACCTGGCAACATTAGCTATCTCTTAAGCATAGCTCTAAGACAAAGGGAAGGAAGCAAATGGGCCTTAATGAAAGAGCCCTGGTTAAGAAAGAATGGAATCACATGCTTCTAGAATGAAGGAGGAGTGTACTTTTCAAAGGGGTACCTTTCAGAATCCTTGTTTGTATTCTTGGCTCCAGAATAAGAGGAAAGAGGTGGTGACAAGAATCTATTTTAAAGCCAGGGCGTTGTAAGCTTGTCTTAGACTTCTGAACTTTCAGAGTGTTTGTTCAGGAGGCAGTTTCCAAGGTTTTACAACTTTGCTAAAAACATTTGGTCTCCTCTTTAGATCTATTCATCTGATATCATTTTTAGTGACTTCCGAAGCAGCATTGCTGCTGAGAATTGATACAGCAATGAATCTTTACTAGCGCCCATCAAAACTGGACTTTTGTGCCTCACATTTTACTTTATTTTTTCTCTTTTTTTGAAATTTCCTGGAAACCAGCTTTGTCTTGTCAATTGAATAACGAGCCTGGGATTTATATAATCAAGTCTCTTGTCATAATACAATAGATTTGCATCTTCTGGTTAAATGCAAATTGTCCATCCTTTAGTTCAACCGACATTTGCCTCTCTTTAAACGAACTGCACTAAAGCAACTTGTAGACATGACTGTTTGTTTAGCTTGGCTTCTCTCTTTGATCTCATGTTAACATACCTTAATGGCAGGTAATGATTGATAATAGAGTATTGTAAAGTTCAGGTAATAAATACTGCTTAACTCATAATAATGCTGAATAATGTACTTTTTATGACTTAGTTTGATGGAAAATTTCCTTGTCAGCTTGGTCTAATTGTCCAAACAAAACCACCCATTACTTGAAGAAATACATGTCCTTCCTAGACACATTAATTAGGGTCATGGCTGGGCTGCACAAAGGAATATAGTAACACTTCAGTTATCTTTAAATGTAATCTTTGGACAGTCTTACTAATTCTAAACTCAGATTTAATGAGAAGCTTTTGTTTACACTTGCCCTTTGAGGCTCTCAGGCCTAGGTTGAAATCTATAGCAATGGCTGTGGCCACATGAACACATACCAGGGGCTTCCCTTCAAGGCTTCCAGAGGTCATCAGTTCTAGCAATTTGGACATTGAAAGTCACAACAGGAAGTTGTCTTTGTCTTAGGACAGGAAGGGGGATATATATGAAGAGAAAAGGAATATTTTCAATTTTTTTATTACTAGATATCTGAAACCAGTAAACTTTACAAGGCATTGAGATTAGAGTAAAAGGGGGATTTGGTATCTTGGTGTTGACAAGCTCAGGTGCTATACATTGAAGTATTTAGCAAAGTCCTACTTGCCAAAGTATAGTATTTCTACGATGTTTTGCTATCTTTGAAGTCTCAGGAATATTCCAAAGAATGCAGTACAAAGGAAATCCAGGAATTCCATTTATAACAGCATCAAGCAAGTAAAATACTTAGAAATAAATTTAACCACAAAGGTGAAAGGTCCATACACTGAAATCTATAAAACACTGATGAAAGAAATTGAAAAACAAATACATGGAAAGATACCCCATGTTCATTGATTGGAAGAATTAATATTGTTAAAATATCCATACTATCCAGAGTGATCTACAAATTCAGTGCAATCCCTATAAAAATTCTAATGACATTTTCCATAGGAAAAAAATCCTAAAATTCATACGGAACCACAAAATGCTTGAAATAACCAAAGCAACATTGAACAAAAGAATAAAACAGGAGGTCTCACAGTACCTGATCTCAAAATTTACTACAAATCTATTATAACTCAAACAAGGCAGCACTGGTACAAACATAGATATATAGGCCAATGAAACAGAATAGAGAACCCAGAAATAAATTTACACAGCTATAGTCAACTGATCTTTGACCGAGAACAACAAATGAGGAAAGGTCAGTCTCTTCAATAAGTGTTGCTGGAAAAACTGGATATCCACATGCAAATAATGAAATTAGACCCTCAATTCACCTATTTTGCAAAAATCAACTAAAAATGAATTAAACATAAAACTTAAACATAAAATATGAAACTGTAAAATTACAAGAAAACAGGAAAATCTCTATAATATTGGTCTGGGCAAGGATTTCTTTTTAATATGACCCCAAAAGCACAGGTAACAAAAGCACAAGATAGACAAATGGGATTGCATCAAACTAAAAATCTTCTGCACTGCAAAGAAAGCAATCAATAGAGTAAACTGACAATCTATGGAATAGAGGAAAATATTTGCAAACTGTACATCTGATAAGTGGTTAGTTATCTCTCTCTGTGCATGTGCATGTGCATGCGTTTCTGTGTATCAAACAACTCATTAGCAAGAAAACAAATAATAATTTTAAAAATGAATAAAGGATCAGAATAGGTATTTCTCAAAAGAAGACATACAAATGGCCAATAGATATTTGAAAAAAATGTTTAATATTACTAGGCATCAGGGAAATGCAAATTAAAACCACAATGAGATATCACCTCATACCTTTTAGAATGGCTTTTATTGAAGTCATGAAAGATAAGTGTTGGTAAGGATGTGGAGAAAAGGGAACACTTGCACACTGTTGCTGAGAATGTAAACTAGTACAGCTATGATGGAAAATAGTATGGAGGTTGCCCCAAAATTAAACTACTGTGTGAACTATCAATTCCATTTCTAGGTAGATAGATAGATAGATAGATAGATAGGTAGATAGATAGATAGATGATAGATAGATATGTTGAAGAGACATCTGCTCTCTCATGTTCATTGAAGCACTACTCACAATGACTAAGATATGGAAGTAACCTAAGTGGATAAAGAAACTGTGGTATGTGTACACAATGGAATACCATTCAGTCTTAAAAAGGAAGGAATCCTGTCATTTGCAACAACATAGAAGAAACTGGAGGACATTATTAAAATTGAAATAACCCAGACACAAAAATACTACATGATGACATTTGTATGTGGAATCTAAAAGAGTCAGATTCATAGAGGTAGAGAGTACAGTGATGGTTTAACAGGGTAAAGGGTGGGAGTTGGAATGAAATTGGTCAAAAGGTAAAAATTTCAGTTAGATAAATAAGTTCTGGAGATCTATTGTATAGCATGATGACTATAGTTAATAATAATGTCCTGTATACTTGAAACTTTTAAGAGTAGATTTTAAATGTTCTTCCTACTCAAAAAATGTAAGTATGTGAGGCAAGGGACATTTTAATTAGCTTGCTTTAATCATTCTACTATGTAAATATATACCCAAAATCACATTGTACCATGTAAATATATACAATAAAAAAGGAAAAATAAATGAAATAAATGCTTACCACTATGAGAAAAAAGAAAGAAAGAAAGAAAGAAAGAAAGAAAGAAAGAAAGAAAGAAGAAAGAAAGAAAGAAAGAAAGAAAGAAAGAAAGAAAGAAAAAAAGAAAGAAAGAAAATCCAGGAGATGGTCATGTGGGCTTTTGATAAAATGACCAATGTAATATCCAAGGTTTGACTTCAGGACCTAACTATAATTAATTTAAAAATATGTCTTTGAACCGGGCGTGGTGGCGCACGCTTGTAATCCCAGTACTTTGGGAGGCGGAGACCGGAGGATCCGGGTTCGCGGCCAGCCTCAGCTCGCGCACGCATGCGCTCTCTCTCTCTCTCTCTCCCTGTTTCTCTCTCTCTCTCTCTACTTAGTGAGGCCCTTCGCAACTTCATGAGACCCGGTTTCAAAATAAAGTATAGAAAATAGGGCCAGGGGCGTAGCGCGGAGATAGAACGCCCCTGCATTCAATCCCCGATACCGCAAAAAAAAAAAAAAATGTCTTTGAGAAAGGGTACTTGGTTTTAAAGTTTAGAAATTACTCAATTCATGATTTCAAAAAGTGTTACTATACTCAATTCAGGGGCTAGTTCCCTGCACTGCATATTGTGAAAAAAAATGTATGTGATTTTTCAGATTTGAGCCAAATTGACATCTCATTGAAGATAGTTTCATATCTCACTTAACACTCAAATTTCTAAGAATACCCACAACAGGAAACTGACAACGGGAACAATTTCATTCCCACTTTGTTGCGATCACATCATTTTTCTTTCCTGACAAATCTCTATAAATGGCATTTTTATGGCTTTAGATACCCAGGATGGCCCACTTTGTGAATAGTATCACCCAATTCATACACATTACTTGCTGTCTACCCTGAATCTTATTACCTCAAAAGAATAGAATATTTCTTATTAGCTTTAAAACAAAATCTGTCTGTCCTTAACAATTTTTGCCCTTTGATCCTGATCATTCATATCATGTCCTACTTCAGTCTATTTTGGCTGAAATTCTTGAAATATTACAAAATCAAAAGTGACATTCTTAGAAATTTGGTTTACAGATTTATGCAAAGATTGGTGTCTTGATGGGATGGATTTGCTTGCTTCTTTCAATTAAAAACATAAGTACTCTTTTCCATCGTTACACATGCAAATACATGCCAGTTCTCATAGCAGTTAACACACCATGGACTTCAGAAAATAACCCAAGAACTGCATGCACCAAACAATAGGTGCGTTGTAAATGTCACTGCCAATCAACTGCTTTCCCTTTCCTGATGGATGTGTGCTGATGTTTGGTGAGGCTCACCAATTGACATTTGTCCAAGTTTTTAAGTCAAAATAATGCAACACTTGACCACTGTAAACTTGGGTTAAATTTATCTTCTAATTATTTTATTCATTTAGAAACCAAATATCATTTAGAAGCCAAATATTTGGAATCCTTATTTTTATCTATAATATTTTTTCAGGGAAATCCATTTTTCCATATATTACTTAAATTGATCTATTTAAGCCCCCTAGAGACAGTGCAGGTGTTTTCAATCCTGGCTACGTAGCAGAATCACCAGGAGAGGAAATATGAAAAGATTGATATCCTAGGCCCACCCTGTGAAAAATTAAATTAGAATCTTGGGGTTGGGGCTCTGGCTTTATACAGGTTTTTTAAAAACCTTCCCAGGTGTTCTAACATGTAGATTAGGGGCTGGATACCTCTGATTGGGAGCAATGTTTCTAAAATCACAGTCCAGGAGAAACCCTGCATAGAGTTGCCTGGGAACTTGTTAAATGCACCACCCCAAGCCCCGCCCAGACCTGCTGAAACAGAGGGGCTCAAGAAGAGCCTGAGCTCTGCATTTCACCATGAACTTCATATGCACACTAAAGTTGGAAATTTACTACTCTGCTCCATCTGTTTTATTTTCATATAGAGTAATCTTAACCTAGGTAAGGTAGCTCTTGTAATTCACACTGCAACCCTTTTACCAAGTGTATTGAGATTACCATTACACAGGTGAGAAGGGAGGAGCAAGTTTTCCAAGGCCCCATTGCTCCACTGTGGAAGCAGGATTTGAACCTGTGAAGTCAGTCTCACAGCCTATGCACAACAGCCACTCCTGCTAGCTCCGGAGCTTGTGTGTGTGACCATACTGTGTGGTGATCATATTTGGCCAGCATGTTGGCAAGTCAGGCATTAATTAAGCACTGTTATGTAAGGCACAATGCACTGGGAGGTACAGAAACTGGGGTGTTCGTTCTGATTGTGGGGGGCGTTTCAGGAAAGGCTTGCGAAGGGACCAGGCACTCCAGCTGGCCCTCTCAGACTGGGGAGGACTTGAGGGCAGGGTTGTACTATGTGGATCCCAGCCTGGAAGAGTAGACTTGAGGCATTCTGTGGCGGGGCTAGATGAGATTGACTTCTTACCTATTCCAGCAATAAGTGATTCAACCAATAACTATTTGTATATCAGTAATACACGTGGTTTGCGAGCAGAAGGAAACATTTTAAGAGCCAAATCTATAGTCATTGGCATTCAAGAACTCCTCCTCCAACAGTCACTTATAAATGCTTTAAAATATTTATTAATTTTGATTAGCAAATACATTAGCATGGGATCAAAGCCCAAGTGAACAAAAGGCTGTAAAAGGAAAATAAGCCTTTCACCCACACTGACCACCAGCAACCCAGCCCTGCTTCCAGAGGTAACCTTTGTTCTTCAACTAGGAAGTCCTTTGTTGTCTTTTCCTTTTTCCTTTTCCACATTTACATGGTCACATGTTCTGTGTAACTGTAAACTTTCTCTGTCCCTTAAATCACTGAAGCTCAGCCTGGGGTATGGTTATATAATATACATCTGGGATTCTCAAAGATATTCATTCAACAAACAGTATTGAATGCACACTCTGTGCCTACTATTGAATGCCTGGAGTAGAGCTAAAAAAAATTAGTAAGATGGAACACTTGTCCTTAGAGATCTTACAGTACAATAAGGTGAAACACTGAAAAACAATTATTACAATGCACTGTGGGAAATGTAATAGTAATAAACACAGGGCTTTTTGAGGATAAGTGGAGGCTAAAGCCCAAGCTCTTTCTAGTTCTCACTGCCTCTGGGCAGAGAGCGATGCTGAGCCATCAAAGCCCTGGGCTAATGTCATACTGAAGGTGAATTGCATTCTTCTAAACTTGTACTTTGTTTATTCTGCATAATTTGATCCAAAATTATTCATCTTAGTTATAGTTTCTTCCATATCTGAATAATTTTAGATGGGTATTCCTTTGTTATTTTATTATTTATTGCTAATAAATGACAGCTCTCCATTCCAATAGATTCATTTTACTTCTTTTTTTTTTTTTTTTTTTTTTTTTTTTTTTTTTTTTTTTTTTTTTTTTTGCGGTACCGGGGATTGAACGCAGAGGCGTTCTACCTCCGTGCTACGCCCCCGGCCCTATTTTTTATGCTTTATTTTGAAACCGGGTCTCACGAGGTTGCGGAGGGCCTAAAGAGAGAGAGAGAGAGAGAGAGAGAGAGACAGGGAGAGAGCAAGAGCTGAGGCTGGCCGCGAACCCTGATCCTCCGGTCTCCGCCTCCCAAAGTACTGGGATTACAAGCGTGCGCCACCACGCCCGGCT
>PVJS01064056.1:0-10332 GCA_004027185.1 Glis glis | reverse complement strand
AGAGAGAGAGAGAGAGAGAGAGCTGAGGCTGGCCGCGAACCCACATCCTCCGGTCTCTGCCTCCCAAAGTACTGGGATTACAAGCGTGCGCCACCACGCCCGGCCCTATTTTTTATACTTTATTTTGAAACCGGGTCTCAGGAAGTTGCAGAGGGCATCACTAGGTAAAGAGAGAGAGAGAGAGACAGGGATCGAGAGAGAGAGAGAGAGAGAGAGAGAGAGAGAGGGGAAGAGGAAGAGAGAGAGCTGAGGCTAGCTGCGAACCCAGATCCTCCAGTCTCCGCCTCCCAAAGTACTGGGATTACAAGCATGCGCCACCACGCCCGACCCAGCCATTCCTTTTTTAAAAAAAGTTTTTTAAAGACTTCTTTTAAGCCAGACATGATGCTGCCTGTCTGTAATCCCAGTATTTGGGAGAATGAGACAGGAGGATTATAGGTTTGAGAACAGCAACTTAGTAAGACTTTTAGCAACCTAGTGAGACCCTATTTCAAAACAAAAAGTTAAAAAAGGGGCTGTAGGTCTAGGTAGAATGACCCTGGGTTCAATCCTAGTACAACAACAACAACAACAAAAACAAAACAAAACCTCTTTAAAGAACAGAAATATAAAGATGCTTTCTTAACATGATAAAGAATTTCTATCTGGAACCCACATCAAATTGTATATATAATGACAAAATTCTAGAAAATTCTGAATTTTATTTTCCAGTAAAATCAGGAAAAAAAGTGTGATGATTGCTTTTTCAAAAAGTACCTTTGTAATTTTAGATTAATTCAATGAGACACAGGACAAACAAACAAATGGTGCTGAAAAAGAGGAGATAAATATGTCATTTGCATAGGATGTTGTTATATATTTAGAACAATCAAATGGATCAATGAAAAGCTATTAAAATTGACCAGTGAGTTCAGAAAAGTTGCTAGATATAAGGTAAACTCATAAAATATACATTTGTATATAACCACTACTTATTAAAAGGAGAAGAAAATAAAAAGAGAAACAATGTGATTTAATTCCCGATAGCAATAATCAAACAAAACCAAGCAAAAACCCAAATGAAACCTAGGAATAATTTTATACAGAAATGTTCTAGTATATATAAAGAATATCCACAACTTTACAAGTAGAAAATAATCTTTAGTAAATAGAAAGGCATATCAAATTCTTGCTAAAAAGTCTAAATATTGTATATATGCCAACTGTTCTCAAATTAATTTAGGAAAGAAAGTAAAGCAATTCCAATCAATGTGACAATATAAGTATTTTTTAAACAAACTTATTCTAAGGTTGGTTTTGAAAATATAAACATTAGTATAATAATCAAATATTTAAACTTAATCT
The DNA here is from genome assembly GCA_004027185.1 of Glis glis. Taxonomy (NCBI): domain Eukaryota; kingdom Metazoa; phylum Chordata; class Mammalia; order Rodentia; family Gliridae; genus Glis; species Glis glis. The sequence goes on along the minus strand of PVJS01064056.1, from coordinate 8,988 downwards.
GATTCTATGGTTGTTAAAACATGATAGTATTGGGGAAAAAAACAGATCTTTTATGAAAAACCATTATGGGATAAAGGTTGCCATAAATTTATGTAGAATGTTGAGATGTTTTTCTATTCTCCTGAAAAAATAAATTTAGAGACCTTGCAAAATATACAAAAATTTCAGACAAATTTGAAAACTATATTAAAAATATTTACCATAGACACACTAAGGAAAAATAAGGTGACTGCTGAGCAAATAGTGGAAGAATTCTAAAGGAATGCTCCAGGGTGGGAGGCCATGGCTCACTTGCCCATGTCCTCAGTGCTGGGCTGCTCCTGGGCAGGGGCCACGGCTCACCCGCCCGTGTCCTCAGTGCTCCAAAGAGCATTTATTTATTAAATATATCAGTGCTTTGCCAGATTTTCTCAGTTTTTACCTTTTGGATTTTATTATGGTATATCTGACTTAAAAATAACTTGTTTATTGGTGGCCAAATCTACCAATATTTCAGCACTGAGAACATGGGTGGGTGAGCCACAGCCGGCCCAAGAGGGACTCCAGACAAAGATGGAGAAAACCTCAGATGAGTAAAGGAGGAGACCTAACTGAGGGAGATGGGAGGGGAGAAGAGGGAAGCATCCTAATCCACAGGATATACATACACAAATATATCAAAGTCAACTACTATGCTGAGCACGAGAAGGAGTGAGGAAGGAGGGAATGGGAGTGGGAATTGGGGAAGGGTTAATTGACTGATGTGTGCATGTATACTTCTACCACCCTGAAACCCATCAAGATGTATGATTACAATGCACCAATAAATAAATAAGTAAATAAATGCTCTTCACCAGCTCACTAAAATTCATCTCAAAAAGAAGTGGGCAAAGGATATAGATGATAATTCATAAATTTAATCCATAAATTTCTTTCTAACACACATATGAAAATATTATGGTTAAATAAATGCTTATTAACTTCATTGTTGATTAAGTTAAAACTGAAAATAGTTTTATCTATGAAATTAGCTCTTTTAAAATAGTACTTTTAAAAATGTATATTAGTAATATACATTACTAATAGAATGTAAATTGATGCAGTTTAGCAGTTAACCTATTATATGAGCCGGTAGCATACCCCTGTCATCCTAGTAATTGGGAGTCTGAGACAGGAGGATCACAGGTTTGCAGCCAGACTCAGCAATTCAAGACACTTTCAAAATAAAAAATAAAGTAGGGCTGGGGGTGTAGCTCAGAGATAGACTGCCCCTGGGTTCTATCTCCAGTACCACCACCACCAAAAAAAAAATAGTAATAATAAAATTAAAAGGAAGTTTATCACAAAGAATTTTAATGACATGGGAATATTCTTATTTGAAAAATGCCATATAAAATAATCACAACTATTAAAAAGAAAAATCACTGAAAATTGTCCATAACTCTCCCATTTCCCCCCAAAAAAAGACAGGAAGAAAATACACTATGATGTCTTGGCGTCTTTGGCTGTGTAGTTCAATATTATTTTTCCTATGTTTCTATATTGTCTTGAAGGTTTTTTATAATATGTATATTTCCAATAAGTGAACACATATATAATAAATGTCACTTTTTAAAAAAATGGAGAAGTCAGATGTGGTGACACATAACTGTAATTCCAGTACTTGGGAGGCTGAGACAGGAGGATCGCAGGTTCGAGATCAGCCTCAACAGTCAACAAGACTTAGCAACCTAGCGAGACCCTGCTTCAAAACAAAAAATAAAACAGGGTTGGGGGTGTGGCTCAAAGGTGGACTACCACTGGGTTCAATCCCCAGTACCAGTACCACTAAAAAGAAAAGAAAAGAAAAAAATGTCAAGTACCATACTTGTAGTACTTTAATTTTGAATAGGGAGGAGGATGCTGGAAGGAGCCCAGCAGTTCTCAATTTTATCAGCACATCTGATTCACTGAGAAGCTTTTAGATCATTCTGACTCCAGAAACTCACCCAGACCAATTAAGTCAGTAAATTTGGGGGAGTGCCCAGGAATAGGTAATAAGCTAGCAAGGTGGTTCTAATAAGCTGTGTGGATTGAGAACTACTTATGAAACCTCTTAAATCACTGCTTTTAAAACTATAATGTGTACATGAAACATCTAGAAATCCTGTTAATATGCAGATTCTGAATCAGTTCATATTGGGGATTGAAGATTCTGGTTTTCTAACAAACTCCCTGGGGATGCTGATTCTGTTGGTCCATGGAACACAGTTTGAATAGCAAGGTCTTAAATCTTACCAATTGTGGGGAAAATATTTCCTTTACCTTTTATTTCCTTTAATTATTATAAAAAGTCTGTGACATTGGTGCTATTACCATTTTCTACTTTACAAATAAGGAAGTGGAGTCTAAGAGAAGTTATAACAAAACTCTGACTGGCTTTGTGTCTTCTACCAAACCTTGCATTTCTTTGTGTTATAAAGAGATAACTAAACTGAAGCCTTACAGACACAGAAAAATTCATGCTATATAACATTTAGATCTATAAAACCTCAAATAACTAAGTAAGCATAAAACAGAGAAGGCTTTCATAGGCCAGACCAATCCCAAACTGACACAGTTAAACAGTAGCTAGAGTATATGATTTTAGAGAGTTCCTTTTTTCTTGATAAAAAATCAAAAAATATGGAAAATATATATAAAATAAAATTAGTCTTTTTAAACCAATTTAAATTGTCCAATTCAGTGGTGTTAATCACATTTATAATGTCCTGTAACCATCACAACTACTTCCAAAAGCTTTCTTTCCCTAAACAGAAATTCTATACCCAGTAAGCAATAAATTCACACTCTGCCTTCTCCCCTAGTAAACACTAGTCTTATTTTCTATCTCTTTGAATTGTCTCTTCTTGATATTTCATATGTGTGGAAGCATATAATATTTGTTCATCTGTGTCCGGCTTACTTCACTTAGCATAATGTTTCAAGGTTTTCATGTTATGTAGCACATGTCAAAATTTTATTCCTTTTCACGGCTGAAGAATATTCTATTGTGTGTATATCACATTTTGTTTACCCTCTTATCTATTGATGGACATATGGGTTATTTTCGCCATTTGACTATTATGAATAAATAGTGCTGTTATGAGAATGCGTGTATCGTATTTATTTGACTACCTATTTTCATTTCTTTGGGGCATATACCTAGGAATGCAATTGATGGGTCATATCATAATAGTAATTTATGTTTTTGTGTCATTCTATGTTTAGCTGTTTGAGGAATTGCCAAACTGTTTCTGAAGTGGCTGCACTATATTGTATTTCTACCAGCAATATACAAAAGTTCCAACTTTTCTACAACTTCTCCAACACTGCTTATTTGACTTTCTTTGATGATAGCCATCCCCTAGGTTTGAGGGCTAATGATGTCGAATATCTGTTCATGTGCCTATTGGTTGTCTTTCTTCTTTGGACAAGTGTCTGTTCAAGTTCTTTGTCCATTTTTAAATTGGTTTATCTTTTTGTTGTTAAGTTGTAGGGGTTCAGCATATACTCTGCATATTAAACCCTTATCAGATAGATTATATGCAAATATTTTCTCTCATTCTGTGGATTGCCATTTCACTGTCTTAATCATTTCTATTTTACTTCTTTCTCCATTATAAAATGAGTATATGCTCAATTAGAAAATTTGAGAAATATTGAGGAATTCCAAGAAGTCTAGAGAATCAGAAAAAGCACCCATAATTCCAAAGTTGATGATATTCTATGGTTTGGCATATTTATTTTCCATCACTTTTTTATTTATATTTACATATACTTTATATATTTGGATGAATTTGGATGAATTTCTATGTGTAGTTTTGTATCCTGATTTTTTTTTTTGGCGTTTTACTTAACATATTGCAACCATTTTACTATGCCACTAAAAGCTCTATAAACAGTTTTCTACCATATGGATATATTATAATTTTCCCAACCACTTCCTAACGTTACATATAAAATTTATTTTGCAGGTCCATCCATTTTTCTGCAAATGGCATATGTTAAGTGAGATTAGCCAGTCAGAGAAAGTGAAGGGTCATATGTTTTCTCTCATATGCAGAAGCAAGGGAGTAATAGGGATATAAGAGGGACTTTAGATAATGAAGGAGAAACTCCAGTGGAGCAAGGGAGGTTGTTTTGTGGAGGACTGCAGCGGGGGAGAGGGAGAATTAATGAAGAAAACACTTCCACTAACATTATGTACATGTATGAGACTACCAATGCCAATCTCAATATTTTCTATGGGGATGGGGGGGGAGTGAGGAGGAAGCTGGGGGAAAGTCCACCAAGTGCTATGTGCATGTATGTCACCATCACTATGAACAATATTATGATGTGAGAATATAATGCACCAAAAATATAAAAATAAATTTATTTTCAATGTTTTCCTATTAAAAATAATACCAAAATTAGCATATTGTGGTCTGGATTTTCCTTTGTTTTCCCCAAATGATAGGACTTCTGAAGCAGAATGCTAGATTAGAGGACTTGCAGCAATTCCTTGGTTAAAGGACAATCTCTGCTAAAATGCAAATATCCCTGGGAAGGGCTGCTTAGTCATCTTAACATCCACTAGCCACTGTCACCATGAGAGACAGCATTCTAGCATAACTGTGGCTGAGATGACGAGATAGCACCCTAGGAAGGGCCACAAAGGGGTAGAGACTCAGCATGTGTTGAGAGTCTGAGGCTGAGACAGGAGGATCCCGATTCACAGCCAGCCTCAGCAACTTAGTGAGACCCTGTTTCCAAATAAAAAATAAAATAGGGCTGGGGGTGTAGCTCAGAAGTAGAACAACCCCTGGCTTCAATCCCCAGTTGCCTCCCCCAAAAAGCTTAAAGTAACCTGGGCATGGTGATACACACCTGTAATTCCAGTACTTGGGAGGCTGAGATAGGAGGATCACAAGTTCAAGGCCAGTCTCAGCAACTTAGCAAGACTCCTGACAACGTAGGGAGATTCTATTTCAAAATATAAAAAATAAAAATAAAAAGGACTGGGGTATAATTTGGAGGTAGAATGCCCAGGGTTCAACCCCCACTATCAGAAACAAAACAAAAGACATAGGTAGAAGAAGGGAGGTGAGGAAGTCTGAAGGGAGGACTGCCCTGGGGAGAGATGAAGAGCACCAGAAGGACACTGAGCACATCAAGGACACAAGGACCTCGCAGCGTTCTGCAGCTCAGTGTCCTCGCGGTTTTCTCCAGCTCTACCCAGAAGACAGGAAAGACAAACCTGACGATCTCATCATTTGTCTCCAGGACATTCCTAGTCCCAGGTTTATTCTGTAAATACTTATTGCTAGATGTGCAGATTCTTTGACCAGGTAAGCAAGCTTTCCAGGGACGTGAGCTTCAGGGATCCTGAGTGACTGTGAATATGATCTGCTGAATGTCATCTATGCTTTAGTGACAGTCTCCCCACTATGCTTGATAGTTCCTGTGCCTGGGAATTGTGTAAACAAAGTGCTAAGAACTGTACAATTAAACTTTAGCCTACTCACCCCATTTTGAAGAGATTTGCAGTCTGGAGTTAAGAAGAGAAATTTCTCCTTGGAACAATTAGTTTGCACAATGGAGTAGGTAACTTCATAGTTCCATCCAGCCACCACCTGCAACAAGATTTGGATTATTTAAAGGACAGTTTAAACATTATTCACAGTGAGATTTAAAAAAAAAAGTCATGAGGAGTTTAAAACACTGCATGGCATATAATAAGTGCTCAAAAAATATAAACTATTATTACCTGACAAAAGTCATTTACAGAGTAAATATTCAGCACCTTGAGACTCTCACAACACACACACACACGCGCACACACACACACACACACACACACACACACTCACATATGCATACCTCATCTGCAAATGAAAAACAGTAATAGATGGAGATACTATATTTCCTTAAATAAGGCCTAGCAATATTTCTTCTGCCAGTCTGCAGAGAGAAAAAGGTTTGCTGAATTTTGTGAAATAATAATGCTTTTCTAGATAAGAAAACTTTGGAGCTTGAGGGGCTTTTATGGGTTCTCAGAAGACCAGCTAATGCAATTTCTTCTATTTTATTCTGGGCCAGCCCTGCCCTGATAGCTGTCTATGCACAGAATTGAGGAAAACGCCATGCACCTCGCATCCAGGCAAGCCAGAGGTGTGCTAAATGTAGAGAATGTTACTGAGCTAAGTGAATCACTCAAAAGAGGTTGAATACAAGGAATCTGGTCAACTATCAGAAAAGCCTTGGTGAATTGAGCCAACAAAAAGACTAGATTATACCCAGTGTTTTGGTGCATACCTACAATAACAGTACTTGGGTACTTGGAAGGACAAGAGGATTACAGGTTCAAGACCAGCCTTAGCAACCTAGCGAGACCTTGTTTTAAAACAAAAATATAAAAAGGTCTGGGGGTGTAGCTCAGAGGTAGAACTGGGTTCAGTAACACACACACACACACACACACACACACACACACACACACACACAGAGATTACTAAATATTTAATTTATTTTACCCTGATGATATGGAAACTATAATTTAGGGGGTACACAGAAAGTCATGACAACTTCTTTTAGATACAATTTGATATTTTGGCAACAAGTTTAACTCATGAAAGCAAGATGCTGATATGGATTTCTTAGAATTTTGAGGCCAGAATGACTTTCCCATTTCACCATTTCTGGGAGGAATATATAACAATGATTGCTCGTTCATTAAAAAAAATCTCCTTCAAAGGAAGGAGGTGTGATTAGCCACCTTTTTTTCCCTTTACACATTGTACTATCCCACTCACTTTGACCAAGAGGATTCCTTTTACTTGAGTGCTATTCACATGAAAATGAGGCTGTGGAATCAGACATTTTCCATCCACCAACAGTTTATTTTTGATGATGAAATGCTAAACATAAAGATCCTACAGATTTTCAACCATGTTATGTAACATGAAAAATGCAAAAACAAACCTGTCTTTGGGCGCTTTTCACTTCTCCAAGAGCAAAGAGGTGGGAATGATCAGTCCTGTTGTTAAAATATTCAATGGCGTGAGTCAAGATGGGCTCCAGGTCGGGGCTCTTGGTTGATATGGGATGCACACAGCCATTGCAGGTGTACTCTGCTGTCACCACAGGGCCCTCAGCTTAACGAAGAGCAGGCAAAAAGGCAGCGTTAACAAGCAAAAACAGCATCTGGTACACTGTCGTAAACCAAGAAGATCATTTAGAAGGACCCGATGAACAAACTTTCCAGTAAACCCTATAATGCCTTAGAAAAAATAAGAACACAAGACTGCTAATTAGTCAGAGGGAAAACAAATCCTACCATTCATTCAGAAACATCTTATATACACAATATAATGCACAATTATTTTAAATTACTTTATTATTTGTGTGTGTATGGTGCTGGAAATTGAACCTCAGGATCCCCTACATGTTAGGCAAGAGTTCTACCACTGAACTATATCCCCAGGCCTTAAATTTATTTTAAAGCATTTTTTAATTATAAAATTAATACATGAATTTGCCCTTTTATAAAAAATTATAACATTATAGATATAAAACCTAACTCAGGATTTAATATATTTTATATCAATTTGATCTGAAAAACATGCTCTTTGCTCTTAGAACACTAAAAAGAGTCCAAAGACAGGTTTATTATTTAATTTTTTCAGGTGATATGATATTGTTAAAATTCCTTCAATTTTTATGTTTAAGGTTATAACACCTAAAATAAACAAACCATTGGGAGGAAAATCTTGCACATCTGGTAGTGAGGAGCTCTCTGTTTTCATGTGAATAGCACTGAAGGCAAAGGGCTTTCTCTTTGGTCAAAGTGAGTGAAATAGTGCATTATGTTCGGGGCAAAGGCGGCCAGTCACACCCCTTTCTTTGAAGTTTGTTTGCACCTGCTTTCATATGCCAGGTGCTGAGATGGGCTACTGACACTGAGGTGTCAGTAACGGTTACTTTTATAAAGGGTGGAGGAGGCAGAACCGTAGATGGATCATTTCACTGTGATTCAGTAAGAGTGAGGTCAGGGAAGAGTCAAAGAAAAAAATAAAAATTCCTGAGCTAAGATGGATGAAGGTGACCTGAAGTGTCACCTGAGCTGTGAGGGCCTGAGGAGAAGAGAGGGATGGCTCCTGAGAAAGCAGGATGATTTGAGGCACAGCACTGTGGGACGTGGCACAGGCCCATTTTACCAGAGCTTTCTGAATAGTCAGCAGAGAGAGCACAGTGCTGTTGAGCTTGGGCCTCACCCTCTGGGCTGGGGGTTACCAACTATAACCAGAGGTTACTAACTCTACTTGAAGGGTCATGGACTTCTTAGTGGATCTGATGAATGTCCTGGCTCCTCCCCTGGAAAGTACACACACTCAACATTCTCCATGTAAGTTTAGGGTATTCATAGACCCTCCAAATTGAATGAAGAATGGTTTTCTGTAAGAATGGGGAACTGGTGAAGGGTTTCTGATAAAAGGATGTAAAATATTTGAAAAGGAGTTGTACTAAATTATCAAGTAATGCTCATGACAGAGAGCCCTACCATCCTAGTCAGTCGAGGCAAATGCCCCAGAAAGGGGGAGGTGACTACAGAGTGAGAGGTGCACCTGGCAGGACATCTGCTCAGAGTCCATGGCTTGCTCACCTACTGGGTTCTAGATCCAAACAGACAGGAGGCCTATGGTGTTGGACAAAGCTCGGTGGTTAGCTGCTAAACACAACTCTCCTCTCAACCCTTTCTCGGATTTACCTCCATAAATGTGCATCAGAAAAATCTTTACTGAGCCGGGCGTGGTGGCGCACGCTTGTAATCCCAGTACTTTGGGAGGCGGAGACCGGAGGATCCGGGTTCGCGGCCAGCCTCAGCACGCGCGTGCGCGATCGTGGATCAATCGATCTATCTCTCTCTCTCCCTCTCTCTCTCTCTCTCTCCCTCTCTCTCTCTGTCTCTCTGTCTCTCTCTCTCTCTCTCTACCTAGTGAGGCCCTC
>PVJS01064055.1:0-10337 GCA_004027185.1 Glis glis | reverse complement strand
TTCAATCCCCGGTACCGCAAAAAAAAAAAAAAAGGAAAGAATGGCCCTGTTCCTTTGGGGGTCACTTGTCTGTTCATTCTCTTTTGCTCTTGTGACCTCCTGGGCTCCTCCCACATGACGGCTTGCTCCTGGATGCCCCAGGTTCAGTGACAGCTCACGAGGAGGTGGCTGCCATGCCAGCACTCAGCTATCTTCCCTCTAACTTTCCAGCTGGTTCTTCCCACTAGAACCGAGGCTCTTCCTGAAGCTCATGCCGCTGCCCTGAATCCAGCTCCTTGCCCAGCAGGTGAGCCAGTGCCATGCTGATTTTGCTGGCTACTTCTATTGTGAGAGGCAAGATTGGGAGGAAGAGAAAGGTGTGTGTCTACAGGCTGATGTGGGCTTCTAGACAACTGTTGTACTGAATGGCTGTAATTGCAAAACTCAACTGCTAACAACTAAACAGCAATTCACACACATCCTCACAAAGGCTCATTCAAAGCCTCACATTCACGTTCTCTGAAATTTCCACTTGTCACACAAAACAGAGGAGAAGGCGCTTTCTTTTAGCGTCTGTCAGTCAACTGAGGCTCAGAAACCTGTTCATAAGCACATTACATGGGCACTAGTACATTTTCCTTAGCTACATAATATAAATAAAATATAAATAATGTTATTTTTATTATAATATAAATATAATATGAGTCCATCCACCCAATAAATATTTATTTACTACCTTCTATGGATTAAGTAATGAGCTCGAGCCACAGAAATGCATACGTGGAAAGAATTTTTGTATTCCCTCGAATAATATTTACTGAGAGAGTAGAGATGGAGATTTGATGAGCGCACAGTGAAATCTGCAGTCAGGTCTTTCCAGCACCTCACCTTTAATTTCCACGATATTTCATAAGCCTAGAGTTTTCATTCTTTAACACATTGTCTCTTCAAAATCAAAGTAATTTTGGGCGGGGGCAATCTCACCAAACTGTCCTCTCTAACCTTGGGAAAAAATGGATTTCCTTATTTAAGATGATTTTACACTTGCAATGGGAATGTTGATTCAAAAAAGGAGTCTGAGATTGGATGCTGTTTGCCTAAAACCCAAGGAGAAAGGAAGCGCGTTGATAGCAGGATGATGAATGTCCTTAAATAAAGCTGTTTCTTTTCCTAGTTGCCAAGGTAAGTCATGTTTGCTGTGATCTTTGGAGAAACGAACGGGGGCAGACTGGGGCTGGGATGCAGCTCAGTGGTAGAGTGCTTGCCTAGCCACATGAGGTCCTGAGTTTAGTCCCCAGTACAGTGAGAGAGAGAGAGAGAGAGAGGTGTGAATGGGGAATAGGAGAATGAACAGTAAGATAACTAATGTTCTCATGCATACCTCCCTTATGAAGTCAGAGTTTTTGTTTTCATTTCTTCAGAAAATATCTATAAGTGCATACTACATGCTAGGAAAAGAAGCAGGTTATTGCAAATAATGTAAGAAAAATTGTCCCCAGCTAAAATGTATACTATATACTTTTTGATAATTTCTAAAAATGAAGACATGATTTTTGTTTATTTTTAAAATAAAGCATCACTTATAAAATGGGAGGCCAGGAGTCAAAGCCAGTTATCATCACTGTTGCCCATAAGAAGTGGGTTAAAGGAAGGGATCATGACATCTCTTAAGAGCAGTTGTTAAAATACGCCGATGCTTATGAAGAATATGAGGCGGCAGCTAATGACTCGATGGCAGACAGAGGCAGGGGACAATTCCAAGATGCAGAAAGGAAGAACACATGAGGCACTGAGCTTCCCCACATGCTCAGGGACACACGTTCCATGTGACTCCTGCCTCTTCTAACTCCTGTTTATCAAATCTTCCCAAATCAGGTACATCACAAGATTTACATATAATGTTCTCATTTAACTCCCACAGCAGCATGATGAAGCAGGTGATCTTTTCCCCACTTCACCCATTTCCTAAATAAGGACGTGTGCCACAGGACTGATATGTCCAAGCTCATACAGTCAGGAAGTATAGAGCCAGGATCCACCTGCGATCTACAGACTGACTCCAGAGCTTACCCTGCTGACCTCTGACCAAGTGCAATCTAAAATTCAGGGCAGGAAACCTAGTCAGAAGAAAACAAGGAGCCTTCACAATACTTTCTTCATCTGCAATAGTGATTCTTAGTTTCTGTTGGATCTTAGCTTCTATAACAATTTTATGAAAGCTGTAGGTGTGTGTGTGTGTGTGTGTGTGTGTGTGTGTGTGTGTGTGTGTGTGTACATTTGGGGGGATTTCAAAACTAAGGATATGAATCTGTAGCCTGAAAGTTGTCACTCAAGAGGGACCCCAGCCTGGGGTGGTGCTAGCCTATAATCCCCAGAACTTGGGAGACAGAGAATGGCTGATTTGAGGCCAACCTCAGCAACTTAGCAAGACCCTCAGCAACTTAGCGAGACCCTGTTTCAAAATTTAAAAAATAAAGTAGAAATGAGGGTCTAGCTCTGAGGGAGAATGCCCCTGGGTTCAATCCCCAGTACCACAGTACTGGGGGAAGGAAGGGAGGGAGGGAAGGAGGAAGGGAGGGAGGGAGGGAGGGGAGAACAAGCAGATAGGACTTTGGGGTGGTATGCATAGAAATGCCCCCTTGACCAAATCAACCCAAATGATGAAAATTCTCGAATACAAGCAATTCCCTGAAAGCATAGAATGGACTCTTAACAGAACTGGTCATAATAGACAGAGACCCCAAATTATTAAGGTATTCCCAAAAGAACACAGGTTACCACCTGATTCTTGCAGGACCCTTGAGTGAGCCAGCGGCAGTGTGAGGGAGGAGGAAAGGATGTTGCTAGAAGGGCAACATCTAGGTGGGTGCTGCTCCCTGGTCATGACCTTGAGGCTCAAGGAATCGGTTCAGACAGTCCCAAACTGAGTAGCCATTTCACAGACAGCCCACAGCCCGGCGGGTCGCCGCTCTGGAGCGCTGTCATCACGACTCTGCCATCTGCAGCAGCCGAGCTGCGACTTCTCAAGGCCACATTCATCACACCCAAGATTCCATTCTTACATAAGAGTCACCTGTCCCTGGCGCGTGCATTCCAGCACCTAGCAGAGCCAGGGTAATCAAGATGTAGAAGGAAGGAGCCTGTGCAAATAGCAAGCAGATTTCCTCTCTGTGGGGCGGAGACCTGAAAAATCCCTGTGCCCTCAAGTGCCCCTCGAAGGAGACTGGGCTGTCATTTCTCTCCTTTCTGTCTGCCTCCCTCCTGGTGGGGGAGCGGGGCTCTGGGAGCCACAGGCTATCTGTCTTCTTGGAGGTTCTGCTCACGCTCTGACCTCAGTGGGCTCCTGCATGTGTCTCTCCTCGAAGATTTCAGCTTGCTCTCATCACCAAGTAAATTAACCATAAAGCCAAGCCGTGGGTCACATTACTGAAGCCGAGCGCCATCAGCCCAAGCGTGGAGTTCAGCGCCACTGTCTACAGGCAGCAGGAGAAATGCAGGAATGGCCCTTACCTCCTCGTATGCATACGGCACTCTGGGTCAGCTAGAAGATTCCCTCAACTTGAGACCTTAGAGTGGAGGCTGTGTTTGCTGGGAGCCGAGAAAATGCCATCGAAAGCAACAGAAAGGAAGTAGAACTGTTTAAGGGGTGGTAGGATTTAGATAACCATGGTGGTGGAGAGGGGATGGAGAGGAGGCTGTCTCCTAAACTAAACAGGGGCCAAGACAGTTATCTGCAGCTCTGTTTGGTGAGGCTTGGGCAAATTAAACTAGGACTAACAAATATCTGACAAGGTTGGACCCCATGACCTTGGGCAAGCCGTCCCTCCTCTGGGTTTCCATTTGTAAGACGTTAGGAATAGAAGAAGGCTTCTTCCGGCTCCAGCATGCCAAGATGGGAGGTAGAAGAAAAGGCCTTTGAAGCCAACATAATTACTCCTCTGTCCAGGAAAATATAAACAACAATAACTCCAGCAGCCTCGGCTCTGCTTTGAATGAGCTCTTTGCTTCTCTCGGAGAGGTAGAGCAGTAGTTCATTCCTTGGGGAAAAGTCGACTGTGGAATGGTGGCCATGCCCTGCGTTCTTTAGCTTCATTATGTTGCTCTGAATTACTATTAATACAAAGAACATTCAATATGAGCTAAGAAGATTTTACTAGGTGTCCACCGTGTACCCTGGGCTGCAGTAGGGCCTGTCAGGTAAAGAAAGCGTGTGCGACGTGCGCAGAGGGTCTTCAGCCCCTCAACACATTTCCTCAGAGGTTTATGTGTTCCATTTTCAAAGCCAAGCACAAAATGAGCCTGTCTATATATTATATATGTGTATATATACATATACAGATATACACACATATACAATATTTATAATATATACATATATCACACATATTCAATATTTATAATATATAAACATGATATTTATAATATATAAATATGTGATATCTATAATATATATAAATATATATTTGGGGGGGTACCAAGGATTGAACCCAGGGGCCATCTACCTCCAAGCTACACCCCCAGCCCTATTTTACTTTTTATTTTGAAACAGGGTCTCACTAAGTTGCTGAGGCTGGCCTCAAACATGTGATCTTCCTGTCTCAGCCTCCCAAGTACTGGGATTACAGGTATGCATCATGATGCCCGGCTTAGCCAATGTGTGTGTGTGTGTGTGTGTGTGTGTGTGTGTGTGTGTGTATTTTTACTGGGGAATGAACCCAGGGGTCTTCTACCTTCGAGTTACACCCCCAGCCCTTTTTATTTTTCATTTTGAAAACAGGGTCTTGCTAGGTTGCTGAGTCTCGCTAAGTTGCTAAGACTGGTCTCAAACTTGTGATCCTCCTCTCTCAGCCTCCCAAGTGCTGGGATTACAGGTATATACCACCATGCCCAGCTGAGCCATTATATATATATATATATATATTTTTTTTTTTTTTTTGCAGTACTGGGGATGGAACCCAGGGGCATTCTACCTCTGAGCCACAGCCCAGACCTATTTTTTTATTCTTTATTTTGAAACCGGGTCTCACTAAGTTGCAGATGGCCTCACTAAGTAGCTGAGGCTGGCCACGAACCCGGATCCTCTGGTCTCAGCCTCCCAAGTACTGGGATTACAGGTATGCACCACCATGCCCAGCTGAGCCATTATATTTTAAGGGTCTGTTTTTTAAAAAAAATACTAAATATTACTTCTGTCTATAAACATAAGTAACTGAGATTGACAAAGTTTCTTGTTCTTATGCTAATACACTCAACATGTATTTTATTTATCTTTGCTATGCGTGTCTGTGAGAAGCTTCACTTTGGCATTCATAGGGCATATGTTGGTTTGAATTCTGGTTGGATGCCTCTAGGGAAAGCACAGATAATATATAAACATGATATTTATAATATATAATATATAATATATAATATACATAATATATTATAATATAATAAATATTATTATATTATAATATATAATAAATATTATAATATATTATAATATAATATAATAAATATAATATAAAAAAGAGACTTTTGAATTTTCAAGCAAATGCATGCTTGTGCATTTTGAAGTTCTACTCCAGTGCAATCTCTGTATGACATGAACGCAAACCAAATGAATTTTCTTTTGAAACTGCCCTAATTCCTGAGTGTGCTCACTGGTTGATAGTTCTGCACATCTGTGGACCACCAATGCTACCTCCAACTAATTTCCAGCAATGTGCCCTATTCTTTGGTGTGCGCTCATTATTCTTATGTGAAGTAGATGGTCAGTTGTGTCATCTTCCTTTGAAATTTTCTAAGCCAAATCACTAATCAATTTATTGCAAGTGGCAATAACTTCCAAAATACACCTTGTGTGTAAAACAGACCCCTCTGAGAAATAAAAGCAATCCAAATGAAGTCTTTCCGATGCAGATTATCTTCATTACAACCTGAAAGCCCTTATCCTAAGTGTTCTGTATGAATATATTTGTGTGTACTTTCACTGCCTTGTGTGTAAATACATTAGAATAATATAATCACGGACAAACTATTAATAGGATTTTCCAGTCCCATCACATATTTCTAAGTAGTTTTTAATCAATAACCTTAATCACTACTTTTGAATCTTAGACATTCAGAATTTATAATCAGTTCATGAAATGTCAAAGCACCTTCTTATCTATTGGCCAGGTGATGGACACATTAAGATAAGACCAGCAGTTGTTTAGGGAGACCAACCCCCTTGGGCTTTCCCAGGACTAAGGAGTTTCCCAGCACTTGCTATGAGAACGGCCCGGGCACATGGGGAACAAGTTGGTCATCCTACGGGTATCACACTTCCCGTTTATAAGAACACCTGTTGCTGGAGCATGATTTTAGCACCCAAGGGCTTTACTGGGTAAACTGGGTAAAGTACTTTGCTTCTCTGCACTTTAGTTTCCCCCAAATATCAATTAGAGACGTGAGACTTAGCACTGTGTGTTCCAGCCAGAGCCCACTCACAGCTAGATGTTTCTTCTATACTTTATGAAACCCCTGTCTTCTTGTGCCTCTTGCTGTGCTACCTCAAGATGTCATGGCAGCTGCGAATGCTCTGTCTTTGTCTACATCATGCACAATTCTGGAGGAACAGCCTTGCTGCTTTGAGTTTTAATGAGTAGAATGACTAGGAAGTTATAATCATCTCAGCTCTCAAAACCAGAGGAGTCACTAGTATAACTTCAGTCTACCTTACTCATTACCTCTGAGGGTTACTGACTACCCCCTTGTCCTGACTGGTCTCATTTTGTGAAACAAATCATTAACTGAACCTCAGGGGAAATGACCAGGTGACCACCTCCTGAAGCTCAATTTGGTAGTAGCTAATGTTTCCTGAGGACCTACTGTGTGCTGGCCACTGGCTTAGGTCAATAAAACCTCATGATGATAATTTCATAAGGTAACAACTGTTGCTCCCATTTCAAAGATAGGAAAAATGAAGCTGAGAGAGGTTAAGTAATTCATCAACAACACACAGTTGATCGGGGCTGGAGTGTGGACTTAAGCCCAAGCAGGTTAACTCTAAAACCAGCGCTTACACTACCCACCACAATAATGAACGATAAGAGTAGCTGTACCAACTGCCCCAATATCCAGACACTGAGGAACGTCTTTGTTGGAGTGGACTGGACGTAGGATGAACCAGAGCACACACGTCAGTGAAGCACACAGCACGTGTGTCTGTCTACCTATTTAGGTCAAAAGGCACCAGGCTTCCTGGTCATAGGTATTAAAGAATTTAAAAGAGATTATGCTCTGTCGAATAATTCAGGAGTGAGATACATCACCTTGCCAAGCTGCTGTTATTTCTTAGTACCTCTATTTCCCCTTCTGAAAAATGTAAAAAATATTCCTAGGTGTCTCTGAGAAATGACTGGGTAAAATAATGGAAAAGTATTGTGCAAACTGTAAAGTGCTTTAACAGAGTTACCCCGTATGTTAAGCAGTTTCCCAAGTAGCAGTTTCTTCCAATGCCCTTGCAAAGCAAATGAGACACAGCTGCTAGAATGTTCTGCAAGGAGATGGAAATCTAGCTCTAAACCGTTCAGGGGGAAAACACACACCGTAAAATTACCCCAAAGATAAATTTTATAAGAAGCACGGACATGTCATCAAATTTTTCTAAAGGGGTACCAGCATCGCAATGATCAAACAGTAAGTTTGAAACAGTTTGAAAAGTTTCTGCTCTTCAACAGAAAGTTGGGAAATACTCTTTAAGGACACTTGCATCATAGTTAGAAATATAAATTATACTCACTGAAGGAGCAGGATGTGGAAACCAAGCTCACTGGCTCTTCTCAATCTTTTCCAAAGACAAATCTGTTGGGGGAAAAAGACAAGGAGGACTTAAAAAAGAAAAGGAAAGAAGGATGACATGTCATGGGACGCTGAGAAGCTTCTGGAGTGACTCAGCGTTTGCCAAAGACAGTAACAACTAAATGAGTTTGTTGAAAGAACTTTAATAGAACTCGACATCCCCTGGAATCTCAGAATGAGAGTTCACCACTAGAGAAGATGTTAAACAGCACACTGGGGGCCGTGGCTTGATGGGGTGGGGGGACAGGGGGATGAGTCACACACTCCTCAGAGGGAGCTGCCTACAGCTAGAGGAAGTCCGTTGGGTCTCTTCCCTCTTCCCTGTATCTCTGCCTCTTGAGGGATTTCAGCACTTCTAAAATAAGCCAAAAGGAATCGGTGAGCTGGTCACTGGGCAATGAGAGAGCATGACAAGTGAACTCCATATGCACTTACAGCATATGGTCTAAAATGCATACGCTGTTTGGCAGCATGTTGAGGTGGGGTGAGGGGAAGTCTTTGGCCACATCCCTGGCCCAGGAGAATCCTGAGTGCAGATGTCCATCTCTAGATATAAAAGCTGCTAGTTTATTTAAGATGGATGCTAAGCAGATTTTTACAATTCTTTGGGGAAAAGGAAAATCACGATTCCTCATAGTACCTAATTTCTATCTTTAGCCACTCTTTTAGTCATTACATTCTGTGCAGAGACGACCCTATACCTCTCCTGTTCTAAACTGGCCTTTGAGGGCACGAAGAACAACTTTTTCTCACTGCTGAAAAGGGGGGAAAAAAGAAAGCAAACTCTTTCTATATTGCACACAGTTATTTTCATATAAATTCACAATGGAAGTCCGAGCAGTTCTCATCTCCCGTTCTGAGTGAGAACTCCCTACCCCACCACACCCCTGCCCCAGGTTACAGAAAGAAAAACAAAATGTGCTGATGATCTGACAGCATTCTTGATACTCCAGGTGGCCAAGTGTAGACTGAGTGAATAGTTTGTCTTTTCACATCTTATGAAATAAAAAGGAAAAAAAAAAAACTCTGAAAGGTTTAAGAATTGGAGAGTTGCCATTTCTCTGTTAGGTTTTCAAAATGCTTGTGTTGATTGATTTTTTTTTCTAGGGCAAATTCAGGTGTCAAATAACATTTGTAAGTTGTCCTGCCTGCTAACCTATTCTCCACTCCTAAATGAAGCTGCACCTTCAGCAGCTGATTACCATGAATGAATGGGGTACGATGGCTTTTGTACTCTACAAAAAGCTATCAAAACCTAGTTAGTACAATTTGGTTTTCCCCTTGGGAAAAAAAAAGTATTATTTTAACTGATATTCTTTTGTTCTAAATATAAAAAAGTTGGGTTGGACCCCCCCCCCCAGTCTCTCTCTCATCAACCAGAACAATACTAATTCAAATTTGAGATGTTCAGGTTCCAAAGAAACTCTACTGTGGTCTACTGGAATGGGAAGAGCTTCCCCTCTCAAGGGACAACAGGTGTGATTTTCCTTTTGTCCCCACCTTTATCAAACCAAGGAGAGAACCAGCTCCACTTGCGTATTCAGAAGCAGGGACCACATCTCATGACCAACAGCAAAGGCCGCTGACTCCTTGCTCTGACCAAGCCACTAACCTGCGTTTTGAGTTAGGGTTGGGTTAAGATGGGCAATTCAATAACTTAGTATGGTGAAAAGAAGACTAGGGGCGGCTTAGGAACCAAATCCCACAGTGCCTTGGTGAGGATTTTGCTTTTTTAGGGCAGCTTAGTAGATAGGGTCAGTCTTTAATTTACTTAACAATTTGCAGAGAACTTTCCCATTGTAGCACTTAATCGCTTCTCCCCAACTCAAGCTCCTCATCCACACAATTGGGGTGGTACAACTTACTGTGCAGGGCTATCGTAAGAACTAAATAAAATGTGTATATAAGATGCTTACTATGGTCCTCGCACACAAAAGCTGAAGGATTGTTTCTTGTCCACCTGGCCCTTACAGGGTTCTTTTGCTAAATCTTGTTCTCAATAATGTTGACCATAGAAACCTTCTGTTCTGCTCCTACCCCCGAAATACAGCTAAGAATAGTCCCCTAATTTTGACAATTCTATTGGATCTTTCCTAAGGAACCTTATCGTTTTATACCTATTGTAACAATTTATTGAACACTTACCATGGGCCACTCAGTGTAAAAAATAGTTTACATGGACAATCTCATTTCATTTCCCCTACAACCCTATGAGCTCACGACCATGAGGATTCTTCTTTTGCTTTAATTAAAACTCATGATCACCGATGTGAAAGAATCCCAAAAAGTATTTCTAAACATCTATCTTATACAAGTATGTTTTATTATTGCAATGCACTGAATATTTGTGTCTCTCTAAAACTCAAAATACTAAACCCTGAATTGATAGCATTAAGAGGTGGAGCCTTAGCTGGGCATGGTGGCGCAAACTTGTAATCCCAGAACTTTGGGAGGTGGAGATCGGAGGATCCGGGTTCACGGCCAGCCTCAGCTCACTCTCTCTCTCTCTCTCTCTCTCTCTCTCTCTCTCTCTC
>PVJS01064054.1:0-10331 GCA_004027185.1 Glis glis | reverse complement strand
TCTCTCTTTATATATCAACTATGTTGTTGAAGTCTCAAATCTACTACTATACTTTTACTTTCATCTTCCTTATCTACCAATTTATGTTTCATGCTCATCTAATAGAGGATTTATCAATTTTCCTTTCAATAGTTAGGTTTTGCTCTATATTTTTTGAAGCTATATAATTTGAGACCTTTAAATTTATGATTCATGATACTGATGGTCATAATTTTGTACTGTTTCCTTCCTTTATTTTGGTGCAGTGTTCCTATTGTCCTTAATAATGCTTTCTGTTTAAATCCGTTATGTTTAATATTAATATGATATCACAGTTTTCTTTTGTGTAATATTTTTTCTGGTATTGCTTTTCCCATCTTTTTATTTTTAAACTTCCTCTAGGGGCTGGGGACATGGCTCAGTGGTAGAGCACTTGCCTAACATGTGTGAGGCCCTGAGTTCAATTCCCAGGACCACAAAATAACTTCCTCTAAGTTTTTGTTTTACATGTTTCTCTTACGTGAAGTATATAGGTGGGATTTATTTTATAATGCTCACCCTGTGTTTATTTTTTTGCATAATGATTAAGTTAATAAATATATGGGCTGATACATTTTTCTCTATATTTTTCTTTACCTCTGCTTATTTTGATACTTTAGATTATTGCATTTATATTTTTTCTAGTTATCTTTAAATTTTTGACATATATACTTATGTCATTTTGTACACTGTCTAGAATCATTTATTAATTTTGGTCTTTTTCCAAACATAATGAAGACCTTATCATGCTTTTACCATGCATAAAATAACACTTATTATTGTTGTCCAGAGGTGCAGTTTTTAACATTTGTATGAAAAAAAATGGCTTTTACAGAAAATAACAAATTATGCTTCTGGATTCGATTGTTATTTCTTTTAAATTACTCTTTCCTCCAGCATTTACTGTTTTTCTTCCCAAATAATAGCCTTTAGCATTTCTTTTAATATAGATCTATGGGCAACAAGCTTTTTTCATCTTTGTATATATAAAAATTTTGTTATTCCTTTCTTCCACCTCAACTTATATGGTTATAAAAATTCTAGGTTGGTAGTTATTTTTTCTCAGCATGTGAGGATATGGTCTTCCACTGATGTCTGCCATTTATTGTTGATATGAATTCTACTGTCAGTTTCATTATTTTGTTGTGTGTGTGGTACTGGGTATTGAATCAAGGGGCATTCTACCTCTGAGCTACATCCCCAGCTCTATTTTATTTTTATTTTGAAACAAGGTCTCTCTAAATTACTGTGTGCTGGCCTCAAGTCTGTGATCTTCTTGTCTCAGTCTCCCAAGGTGTGCACCACTGTACTTGGTTTCTAATTATTGTTCTTTAGTAGGCATTCTTTCCCTTTTTGTCTGATTGATCTTGCATAATACTTTTTCTTCATTATTTTTCAGCACCTCTGTTATGTATTTGTGTATGAATTTATATTTATTTACTTAACATGTTTCTTAGAAAACACTTTTGATTTGAGAGTTCTTTCCTTCAATTTTAACTTCAAGGTTATTCTCTCTTTCCTGTAGATCTACATATAGTCCCTAAACCAAAGATCCCACTGCTTCCAAAACACCAAATCCCTTCCAATAGGTTAGGAACTTTGGATCTTACAGCCTATCATCAGTAATATCCAGTATATCCTCAGACTCTTCTCTGTACTTTTCCTTTCCATATCTACTTAATTTTGTTTCATTCTGCTTTTTCATTTGTAATCTCATATTCCTTTTGAAATATAAGTTTTATTTCATTCATCACTTTGGATATCCAGTACATCTTTATTTTGTGTTACTGGTCAGTCTGTTCTAGTATATTCATTTTATTGGATTAAACTCATGTTCTGATTTAAAAAATTGTGCTAGCTTTCTTACCATAATGTATTATGTAATTTTTATTTGCAGTCATATTTTTAAGCACTTTGTCCTATCTCTTTTCCTATTTGCTTTCTCTTTCCTTTCACCTGGTCCCAGACCCTTGGTGCAGAATCAGCTCAGGGCTTTTGCCCTGGTGATATTTGGTGATGGTAAATATAGTCTCCATGCTAGCTGTCAGCTTGGCCTACTTCCTTGGTTTCCAGGCTAAGTAGGCCTCCTCCCTCTCTGTTAGCCTGAAGCTCTCTATCATTAACTTCAGGCACAGCTGTGTTTTTCAGTCTCTTTCCAGGAGTTGGGGAGGTATTTCCCAGCCCTTTGGTTAAATTGATGAGCCTGGCTCTGTTTCCTTATTTCACATGGAGTGATTTTAGTCCCTTTACAGAAGGTGAACTGTCAGTCACCGTTTTCTGCTTCTTGCCTCATAGCCTAGCAAGCCTACCAAGCCTGTGGCCCTAGTATTATCCACCAATGTGTATTTATGATCTATGGAGATATGTATTTTGTTTGCTAGGGCTATTTTTAGTTGTTACAGTTTATTGATCATGCAACATATTGGAGCAGATGGAGTGTTTTACAATATGAGCTTGCTTCCACATTTTGCCCAGAAGTTTCCTTTTCACTTCTGAAACCCCAGCTTAGACAATACCCCTTGCAGAATGCCTCCCTTGGTCACCCGCTGTCCACTCCACCTTTTCTCAGGTGGATAATTTCCTCTTTGCTGGCTTCTTTGTACATGGTACATTGCTACACTGCTAACATTGTAAGATATTTGCTATTGGTTCCACTTGTAGTAACTAATCCCTCCCCATAAGGCATAGTGCCCTGATGTGTTGTGTGATCCTTAAATTTCAGAAGGTAGCTCATTGTGTTTATTACAATCTACTCTCAGCATTTAGATAACTGTAGCAGATATTATTGGCACTGAAACCCTCCCAGATCCCTTTTATCATTTTTAGGTCCCCATTCTTTTAGCTTTGGTATGTTTTAGCTTTTGAAAACCGAACACCTGAACTCTTCTTTGGTAGTCTGTCTTTGGGCTACTGAGGCTCTGCCTTCAGGTCTGGGTGTTGGAAGTGCTTGTGTGTGTACCTGGTAGCCCATGGCTGCCCTCAGCCAATGATTAATGAACATGCGAGTATAAAAGCTCAGCTCACTTGCTTTTGGTAGCAGCAACTCTGAGGCATAACTTATATTCTGCAGCTTCCTTGCAGGATAAGATTGAAACCCCCCTCTATAGGATTTTGCCTGAAATTGTACCCATGCTTGGTTTCTCTTTCTTCCACGACCTGCTTCTTCCACTCTTTTAAGTGGTCTCTCCTGGGAAAAGTTCCTTAATAAACTGATACATATAAGTTCTCACATTATGGTCCACTTTTGAGTATCTTCACCTAACAAAACAACAGATGGAAAAGCCCAATATACAGAGGCAGATGGAAGTAGGTTAACTAATTCTCTCTTCACTGATGCACCTAGGTGTCTTCACTCCCAGCAATTCTCTTTTGCATGTTATCTGTGATCTTCACTCCCTTATTCTTTGTCTTTTATCTTGGTATTGTTTTCTTCTTCCCTTGACCTTTCATCCCTTCCTTTTATGATCTCCTTTCTCATTTCACCTTGCCTGAGGCTAATGATGATCTCTAGTTCCCAGGGAAAGATCTCTCAACTATTTCCCTTGTTTATATTAAGTGGAGTCTCACACAGATGCTTCTGGATTTATGATGAGGCTAAATCATGATAAACCCATCAGAAGTTGAAAATATTGCCAGTCAAAAATGCTGCCGGGAGCAGTGGTGCACGCCTGTAATTCCAGTACTTGGGAGGCTGAGACAGGAGGATTGCAGGTTCGTGGCCAGCCTCAGCAACTTAGCAAGACACTCAGCAACTTAGACACTGTTTCAAAATTAAAAATAGAATAGGACTGAGGGTGTAGCTTGGAGGTAGAATGCCCCGAATTCAATCTCCAGTGCCAAGAAAAAAATAAAGAAAGAAAGCATCTAACCTACCGCACATCCTACCATTGCAATTCAGCACAGTTTAGAGTATCAGTGTTTCCCTTAGTGATCACAGGGCTGACTAGGAGCTGTGGAGGACTGCCACTGTCCAGCAGCCTGAGACAGGATTGGATCACATATCACTAGTCCTGGCATTTTCACTATTGTGACCCCAAACACCTGACAACTGCAACTTAGAGAAAGGAAGATTTATTTGCTCACAGTTCTGGAGATTTCAAAGGTTTCAGTCCATGTTGGGCTATGTCACATCGGTGGAGCTCAGGGAATGGTGGCAGAAAGAAGAGAGAGCATGAATGGAGGGACTCTGTTCTCACATCATGGAGGCTGGAAGCAGAGAGACAACTGGAGGCGAGGGACATATATAGTCTCCAAGGTCACACCCCCAGGACCCTTCCTCAGAAACCAAGTCCTGCCTCCAAAATGGCTGTCTTGTCTACGACATGAGATCTGGGAGACATAATAAATCTAAACCATAATACTTGGAGAAGATACAAATTCAAAATCTGAAGTATGATTTCTACTGAATATATATCACTTTGTGCCATGGTAGAGTAGAAAAATCATTAAGTCAAATCATTGTTAAGTGGGGGACCATCTGTATGCTTAGGAATTTGTGATGCAATTTTAAGTTGAATGATAAAAGGAGCCATGGGATTTCCCTTTACTAGCACGTGGGGGATCTGGGAGTACCTGGAGTACTTTTGGTATGATTTTCCCATGTGCTAGACTGTTACCTTTTTGAAGGCACAGATTAACTTCTTTATTTTTGCATCTTCAGCTCCTAGAAAAAGTACTTAGGGTAGTAGTTTTCAATTTCAAATTCTGGTCTTAGAATCACTGAGGTCACATTTACCTGCAGAGGAGAACAGTGGCTATTAAAATTTAGAGTGCTGGGCCCTACCCCAGATGAACTGAAGCAGAATCTCTAGGGGCAAAGCCTAGAATTCTGAATTTTAAATAAAATTGCC
The DNA here is from genome assembly GCA_004027185.1 of Glis glis. Lineage (NCBI taxonomy): Eukaryota > Metazoa > Chordata > Mammalia > Rodentia > Gliridae > Glis > Glis glis. The sequence continues at coordinate 5,463 of PVJS01064054.1, read as the reverse complement.
GGGCAATTCTTAGATGGTTCGAAAATTCCTGGCCTAGAATTTAGATCCCTCAGTAAATATTTGTTGACTGAAAACTACCTACTTACTTGAATGATAGATGTGGAAAATGAAACATATTACAAATATTCAATTACTGCAGGTTCAATAAGAATTTTTTACTTATAAGAAATTTCCTATCCTCCTGACTGATGGAAATTTGAATACCTAACTTCTAGTTAATTACCTATACATACATGGTGAAGCTACATGTTTGAGTCAGTAGTCATTAGTTAATACTCTTTACCTCAGATAAATAGCCCTCCATTTTTCATTTTGCTTCTTGTCATGGAAAAACACACTTAATTAGAGACATTAGTTGGATTCTTGTATCTGCTGGTGCTAGAGAAATTTGGTCCTACAGAATCCTAGCCTAAGCTCACAAAAACTGATAAGCCATCCCTGAGATTGTTACTGCAGGTTGCTGCAATGACCTGTTTCCATAGAAACAGACGCCAGCTTACTGAAAACAGAGGAAAGAACTTTAGCATTAGTTACCATTTCAATTTGAATTCAATTGATTTCAGAGTGAATCTGGAGACAACTTGGAAGTATTATTGTGAGAGTGCTATAGGCATGCCCCGCACAATATTAAAACAGCTTGTCAAATATAATAAAGTACTGTGGGTATGAGAGAACTGGAGCTCAACTATTGAAGTAAGCACCAAAGTATATACAGTACCAAATTCTCAAATTTTGTACTGCATAGATGAACAAGTGATTTGCTTTGTTCTTTTTGGTGGTGCTTGGGGTTGAACCTAGGGTTTTAGTGCGTGGCACGCGAGCACTCTATCACTGAGCTACATCCCCAGCCCTAGTGACTTTCTTGTAATGAATATAAATTTCCCTTGACAAAGCCAATTCATTATGGTTGCTCGTTATGTCCCTTCCACCAATACTGTGCAAAAAGAGGTAAAGGAAAAAGAAGCCTAATTTTTGAAAGCTCAGCTTGATTTTATGCAGTTTGAGGGTGAGCCTATGGGATTCCTTAAATTATTTCTCCTACTATCAGTCATTGGATTACTTAGCTTCATTCTTTGGTCTGTGTGTGTGTGTGTGTGTGTGTGTGTGTGTGTGTATTGAAATCTCAGGGATCTTTTATCAATCAGACTTAGCTCAGGCTCAGACTTGCTAGGAGTGAATTTTTCTTTTTTTCTTTTTTTTGCAGTACTGGGGATTGAACCCAGGGGTGTTTTACCTCCGAGCTACACCCCCAGCCCTATTTTTTTATCCTTTATTTTGAAACTGGGTCTCATGAAGTTGCGGAGGGCCTCAATAGGTAGAGAGAGAGAGCGAGCTGAGGCTGGCCGTGAACCCGGATCCTCCGGTCTCCGCCTCCCAAAGTACTGGGATTACAAGTGTGCACCACCACGCCCAGCGTGAATTTTTCCAACACCGACAGATATGAGAGTCCAACTAATTTCTAGAATAGTTGCAGCATATATATATTCAGGAGTTGCTATTTTGGAAGTCCTTGGGAAGGGTTATATATTAGAACATTATTCGGCCTGGAAAGTAATAGGATGGGATTAGTTGGAAGCTGGCACAGAGCTAGATGTGAATGCAATAAATAATTGGTGAGAAGTCAGGATAAGGAGCCCAAAGGAGAGAAAGAGAAAGAACAAAGTGTGCCAAAAGAGAATTTTCTCTATTGAATTATTTCACCGAGACTATAAAATAATGTGTGTGTATATATATATATATATATATATATATATGTAAATATGTGTGTATGTATACTTGGAAGTATACAATAATACTATACAATAAAATATACAATAATGAGCCGGGCGTGGTGGCGCACGCTTGTAATCCCAGTGCTGTGTTTTTCTTGGTCAAAGCTGCAAGCAGAGGATCCTGACAAAGTGAAAAGTCAAATGTTGCAAGATAGGAAGTCTTTAAGAGTGAGAATTCTGTAAAGAGATATAACCTGGAGTAGAAGGAATTTGGTAAGAGACCCACCTATATTCCCTCTGTTCCAGTTACTGATTCTCTAATCTCATGTCTCAGCTTCTGTGTGCTTTAAGAGCTAACTTCTGTGACCTTCTTTCCAGTCAGTACTGAATTAGGGTTATTGAATCTGTTTCCATTGTATAGAGAGCCAGAGATTCCTGGAAGTTCCCATAACATTTCAATACCTTACTCTTGTGAGACCATAAAAGCCCAGATCCCTTTTTTGCAGTGGGGCAAACTTTGATGTTAATACTCCAACAGTCACTGAAGGATAAGAATCAGGCTGAGACTTTGCCTGAAATCTTACCCTTGGAAATGAGAGTGTAAAACTTCCAAGGCTAGATCATAAAAGTCATTATGGCTTCCATCTTGCTCTCTCTTGGGTTATCCTCTCGGTAGGAAGTCATTTGCCATATGAGGCAGACACTCAAGGAGTCCTTATGAAGAGGTCCATGTGCAAGGAACTGAGCCCTCTCACCAAGAGCTAGCATGAACTTGCCATTCACTTGAGGGAGCCATCTTGGAAGTGGATCTTCTCTGCCCCAGTTGAGCCTTCAGATGACCGTAGCCTCAGCGGACATTGTGACTATAACCTTATAGGATAACCCGAGCCAGAACCACCCAGCTAAACTGCTTTGGATTCCTGGACCACAGAAAATATATACGGTGATTATATATATAATGTTTTTTGCAGAACTGGAGATTAAACCCAGGGCCTTGCACACATACTAGACAAACACTCTACCACTGAGCTGCACTCAGGCCCCTTCTTATTTTTAGTCACCAATTTTGAGGTACTTTTTATGTAGCAATAGAAAAAAGATACTCACGACTTCCCCTACTCCCCTACTGTTTTCTGCAGTTACCATGTACTTAATAAATATTTTGCACTTGAATCTCATTTAAGGTCTGCTTCTAGTGAACCTGGCCTATGACGTTCCGATTCAAATTCTGGATCTTCCATCTATTAACTGTGTGTGTGACCTCAGGTAAGTCACTAATCTCTCTATTGTGCCTCAGTAAAATGTGGATAAAGATAATATTGACCTCTCAGAGTTGCGTGAAAATTAAAGAGGTCAATACTCATAAAATCCATAGTATAGTGCCTAGTCCAGTGCTGTAATTAACAAATGTTAGTAATTATTATGAGAGCAGTATAGGATAACACTTGTCACCTGCAAGTTCTAACCACATGGGAATTTTTCACATTATCTGAGGCCCCAAGTGTCCATCTTGCTGGCTTCTGACCAGCATAGTATGACCAAGAGGCTGTGGATGCTTCTGCCCAATTTGGGAAAAACAAAACAAGGCACATGAACTCCTTGTGGTAGGTCAATAGTGTCATCTTTATAAATGAAACACAGACCATTGCATTATTGTGATAAGATCTGCCATTCTACCTTAAGTAAACAAACCTTGCTGCCTGATCCATCACTGTTCCTACCACAAAGGAGGTGTGGAGCTGAACCACCTATTTCAACCGCTAAATAATAATGTTTTTCTGTTGAAAACTGAAGGCTAGACACTGCCTTCCTTCCATAGCTTTTTAAATTCAGGAAAAACTATATAAAGGCAATGTCCCAATTAAGCATCTTTATAAACAAAGATTCTTTTCTTCTAGTAAGACTGGTTCAAAAATTTCTTCATGTAATATTAACATATGCATATGAATAGATATCAGGCAATTATAATAGACTGGAGAAAAAAGATTATCATGTTCTGACAATGAGGATATAATGAAGAAAAATCAGAATTCTGCAAGCTGAACAGGGGGTGGAAGGAGAGGATTCTGGACTTCAGACTCCAGTTAGAGAACAAGGAAAAATTCTGCCGGCATAAGGGAAGAGCCTCAGCTGTGAAGTTACCAGATGAAATGGCTGCCCAGTAGGGTCCCTGAGAAGCTCTCAGTGCCATTCATTTCTCTGTCATGGCTGAGAGAAACACCATCAGGAGCCCTGAGAGCATCTGGGAGAATTTTTCCTGTTGCATTTTGTTATTTTGTTTTGGCCTTGTCTAATTTAGAATTTCCAGCTATGAAGACTGGTTGGTAATTTCTTGTGGACAAAGCTCTAGGAGAAGTTGACAGCAGGAGGCAGAAGTGAAGAGCATGGTGGGAGAGATGGCCAAATACCACCAAGAAGACTTGGACAGTTTGTGACTTGACAGTTTGTAGGTCTAATTGCAGTTTGCTGTATTTCTAGGACTCTCTGAGGAACATTCCCTAGATCAGGCACTGCTGGTTATGAGGGTTATTTAGAGCCTTTCTTGAGATTTCTGTGCAATCTGTGATTAAGGCTACCCATGAAACTGCCAAATGACACCACAAGAGATACCCTGTTTGGCTCAGTAATGGTCCTGCCCATATCCATAGGAATGGTGCACTGGAGTTTAAACAAGGGACCTTCAATTGAGAGCAAAAGCCACAAAGAGAGCTTCCTAAAGGTCCTTGGTCAGCTCTTTTTTTTTTTTTTTGGTACTTGGGATTAAACCCAGGAGCATTTTACCTCTGAGCTACATCCCTATCTCTTTTCATTTTTTATTTTCAAACAGGCTATTGTTAACTTGCTGAGGGTCTTGCTAAGTTGCTGAGGCTGGTCCTGAACCTGTGATCCTCTTGTCTCAACCTCCCAAATACTGGGAGTACAGGCGTGCATGACCATGCCTAGCTAAGAATTATTCTTTAATGGCACAGGGAAAACAATGTCTTAATTAAGATATTCAATATCTTAAATAATATAATAATTAATAGTATCTTAATATTTTTTTAACCCATCATGATAAATTGGCCATTGTGTGTACATCAATGACTTTAAAAGCATTTGCTATGTTCTTGCTTATATACTACCCCCTTCTAGCAATGTGCATGAGGTGGGTTAGCTGGGCACTCTCATACTCTTTGGGTAGTTGGACAAATGCCTATGATCTTTTAGTAGACAATTTAGGAATATGCATCAACATTCTGAATGCATGCGATCAGTTAGGGTTTCGGCACAAAACAGATGATGCTTTCAAACTGGGTAATTCAGAGCATGTGATAAAGGGCTTAGGGAAACCAACAAGGGGTGGTGCAGTACCAGAGCTTGGACAGAGCAGGACAGGAAGTCATTTCTACCCTAGGAGTTGGGGACAAGAGGAGGAAGTGATTATCAGAAATTGCAGCTGTATGAAAGGGACCACTCACTAGGAGCTGTGGCCTTTGACAAAAGGATGAAGCCAACCTACTGTGCTGGCAGGGAGAGTGCTGGGAGAAACAAAAACCCCAAACTATACTCTCTTCTCTTCTCTCAGTCAGTCTCTTGCCTGTGTCTCCCATTAGCAAAACCCAAACAGAAGCCAGAGGCAAAGGTGCCCATGGTTACAGTTTATATGAGTCAGTCTCCTTAGGCAAGGAACAGGGTATAGGATAGACAGTGGGCTTGCAGAGACAAACAGAAACTGTCTAGTACATGCATATACCACCAGGCTCAGAAGTCC
>PVJS01064053.1:0-10331 GCA_004027185.1 Glis glis | reverse complement strand
TGGTGGTGCACACCTGTAATCCCAGTACTTAGGAGTACTTGGGATATATACATATATATATATCCTATATAATATAGTATATTTTAAATCATCTCTAGATTATTTATAATACATAATACAATGCAAATGATATGTATGTGGTAGTTATACTGAGTTTCTTAGGGAGTAATGACAAGAAAGAAAATCTGTATGTATTCAGTGCAGATGCAGTTTTTCCCCAAATATTTTTGATCTGGAGTTGATCTGCTCTACATAATGCAGAACCCTCAGACATGGAAGGCTGACTGTGTTTTCTAGAATGTATGTACCATATGTACCATATTAGAAAAATCCCTTAGTAATTGTCAACTTAGTGAAGTATTCTGTTCGTACATTCTTAATTTTTTTTTTTTTTTTTTTGCTGCCAGGGGCATTCTACCTCCGAGCTACACCCCCATCCCTATTATATTTTTTTATTTTGAAATAGAGTCTCTTTTAATTGTGGAGAGTCTTGCTAAGTTGTCGAGGCTGTTCTTGAACCAGCAATCCTCTTGTCTTAGCCTACCAAGTACTGGGATTACAGGTGTATGCCACCACATACAGCATTCTGTTTGTATATTCTTTTCTTTTGTGTGGTACTGGAGATTGAACCCAGAGGCATTCTACCTCCGAGCTACACCCCCAGCCCTTTTTTTTAAATGTTTTGTTTTGAAACATGGTCTTGCTAGGTTACTGAGAGTCTCACTATGTTGCTGAGGCTGGCCTTGAACCTGAGATCCTCCTGTCTCAGCCTCCCAAGTACTGGGATTACAGGTGTACACCACCCATGCCTGGCTGTTTGTATATTCTTACAAGACATATTCTGAATCAGACTCTTAAATCTAAGCTGCTATAACAAAGAGATCTTAAATACAGTGACTTAAAGACTGTAGAAGTGTATGTCTCTTTCACCTAACAGTTCTGAAGTGGATACTTATGTTATTAATGTAGGCTGACTCCTGTGACAATTTCCAATCTGAGAGACTGAAGACAATAAAATCCTTCATTTTTGCCCACATCATGGCCCAATCAGATGATTAGATGAGTGACTTTTCTCATGGCCATTTAGGGACCCAGGCTCTCTGAACCTATTGGGGTGATATGTGCCCAGGAAATGGGGGAGAATTCATGGATTTTCAGAGAGGACCAATTGCTGCCACAGGAATTCATTAATGGTACAATATTGCTGGGGGAATGTTGCAGATGAGAAGCGATGTCAAGAGATAAGACTGGAGAGACAAGGGAAGGCCAGCTCAGAAAGGATCTTGAACAATAGCTTAAGGAGTACTACAGTTTAGATCTGGAGCGTCCCTCAGAGGGCCATATGTTAAAGGCTTGGTCCCCAACTTGGGGCTATTGGGAGGTGGTGGAACCTTTAAGAGGTGGAGCCTAGTGGAAGGTTTTCAAGTTATTGGAGGAATGCCCTTGAAGAAGGTTGTAAGACCCCAATCGATTTCTCAGAGGTAGAATATCCTTGGGTTGAACCCCCAGTATGCAAAATCAAATTTGTATCAATAGGAATGGAGAAATTTAGATGGATCTGGAGGGAGTATTTGAGGACTTACAGACTGATGGACTAGGGAGACTGGTAAGGATGAGAGTGGGACAAGGATACCATCCTGCCAACTATTCTCTCTAATAGGGAGAACCTAAAGGAGGAAAATTTGGGGGTGGGCCATCGTGGGGGGATTGCAAATTCAGGTTTGGCCTCATTGAGTTTCAGGTTACTTTGTGGTTTTTTCTTTCTTTCTTTTTATTTTTTAACTACTGGGGATTGAGCCCAGGGGCATTCTACCTCTGAGCTCCACCCCCAGCCCTATTTTTTATTCTTTATTTTGAAACAGGGTCTCACTCACTAAGTTGCAGAGGACCTCACTCAGTAGCTGAGGCTGGCCGTGAACCCGTATCCTCCTTCAGCCTCCCAAATACTGGGATTACAAGCATGCGCCACCACGCCTGGCAACTTTGAGGTTTTCTAATGAAGCCCTCCAGTTGGTCTTTGGAGAAAAACACATGGTTTTCTTTCTTTCTTTCTTCTTTCTTTCTTTCTTTCTTTCTCTTTCTCTTTCTCTTTCTTTCTTTTTGTGGTGCTGTGAGTTGAACCCAGGGCCATTCTACCTCTGAGCTACACCCCCAGATTGATTTTATTTTTTATTTGGAAACAAGATCTCACTAAGTTGCTTAGTCTGGCCTGGAACCTGCGATCCTTCTGCCTCCACCTCCCAAGTACTGGGATTACAGGCATCAACACCACGCCTGGCTAAGACACATGGATTTTAAAGGAGGGAGAGATACACTAGAAGAAAGGTCCTACCATATATTGGTGGCAGTTAGAGCAATGAGTCATTGGAATGATACCATGTAGAAAAAAGATCTCATTGAATGAGAATAGAGTAGACCAGGACAGAGTCTGGTGGAGCATCCATGTGCATCAGAAATAATGAAGATCATAAAAGAGTCTTAGAAGAGTAGCCAGAGGAGTCAGAGGGGTGTCAAGGGAATGTAATGTCAGAGAGACAAGGAAAGAGACAATTGTCAAAAGGACAGTATGGCTCAGTGTCATGTAAGAGAAACTTCAAAGAGTACCACCTGGACTTATCCATAGTGATTTAATGAAGATCAGTTTAGGTATCTTGATGGGAGTAGAAGCCAGACTGGTTTGACTGACAGGAGAGTGAGGGCCAGGGAGGGCAGATCACAAGTGCACATCTCTCTCTCAGAAAGTCTTCAAAGAGGATGGGAGAAAGAGACAGCTTAGCCGGGCATGGTGATACATGCCTGTAATCCCAGTACTTGGGAAGCTGAGGCAGGAGGATCGCAGATTCGAGGACAGACTCAGCAATATAGCGAGACTCTCAGCACCTTTGCGAGATCCTGTTTCAAAATAAAAAATAAAACAGGGCTGGGGGTGTAGCTTGGAGGTAGAACACCCCTGGGTTCAATCCCCAGTACCATCAAACAAACAAAGAGGCAGTAGCTTGTTGGACAGTGAGGCTGAAGGATTTTTCTTTGCGTATGTATTAGGAGAAATCTATCCATGATAACCAATGAGAACATGAGGTAGGGGGAAGATAAAGGTGAGAAAGGGCATATTTATCAGAGGTGGAAAGGAAACCAAGAGCACCCATGGACCAGAATAGCCTCAAATAAGATTTTCCTTCCCCAAAAGTCATTTCCTTTGTGGAAGACTCTAAACATTAGAACTGAATTCCTTAGACTGAGAGGAAATATGTTTCCCTGTATTTTTCATCTTATTTCTGCCTCCTCAACTCTTACATGGCTGCGATCCTGTTTCCTCTTCAGTTTCTTTTATAAACATCCATAGTTCCCAGGAACATTTTTCATATGATTTGGTCTCCGGGTCTCTTCTGAGCAATGTTCAGCTTCAAATGTCAAGCCTAGAACTGCCAAAAAAAAAATGTTCCAGATGTGGCTTGGCATGTGCCATACCAAACCCACTGTTCATGTTTTCTTTCTTGATCTGGGCACTATATAATTATTATTGCTATCTAAATTGTATTATGGGCCTTTTTCAAAATCACACAATATAAGCGTTACTTATTGTGCTTATAAACAATTAATCCCCCTAAATCTTTTCCCAGGAACTGCTTTTAAGCCAGCTCTCCCTATTAAAAGCTTAGTATGGATCTTACGTTTTTCATTGCTAGTTTTGGCACATTATTTCAAGCTGCCATTTAATTGGATAAGAAATGGACTCTGACATCCAACATACCCATCCTCCTTTCTTGTCAGTGCTCTCAGGGTAACATACACAATGCTGTTATGGGAGGCAGAATTCTAAGATGATCCCCATGATTCCCACCCCCTGGTATTCACACCTTGGTATAATCTTCTCCCCTTGAGTGAGGAGTGGAGCTTGTGACTTGTTTCTAAATAAAATAGTATGGGAAAGGTGAAGGGATTTTACAGATGTAGTGAGGTCCCTAAGCAGTTGTCTTTGAATTAATCAAAAGGGAGATTACCCTGAGTGGGCCCATATAACCAGGGGAGCCTTTTAAGTTCATCAATGGAATTACTACCATCGACCATGTATACATATGAGAATATACCGACATCAATCTCAGTACTCTGTACTTGGAGGAGAGGCGGGGGGGGGGGACACCAAGAGCTGTGTGCATGTATGTTACTGTCAAGTTGATGTTCATTGCAATGTGAGACTATAACATACCAATAAAAGCACATTTAAAAAAATAAAAGAGAGTCCAGGCCGGGTGCAGTGGCACACGCCTGTAATCCCAGCACTTGGGAGGCTGAGACAGGAGGATTACAGGTTTGAGTAACTTAGCAAGCCCCTCAGAAATGTGGTGAGACCTTGTTTCCAAATAAAAAATAAAAAGGGGGATTCAGGGTGTAGCTCAGAGGTAGAATGCCCCTGGATTCAATCCCCAGTACCAATAAATAAATAAGAGTGTCCAGGCCTTCCCTAAAGAAGAGACTTGAAACAGGCTGTCTCTCCTAATGGCCTTGAAGAAGCAAACAACCATGTTGTAAATAACTACAGAAGAGTTCAACACCCTCTAGGTTAGAGCCTCCGCCAACCTCAAGGAACTAAATTCTGCCAACAACCTGAATGAATTTGGACAAAGTCCTCAAGTCTCAGATGAGACGACTGCTCCTTGCTTGATTGCAGAGGGCCCAGCAGAGGACCCACAAAAAATGTGAGCTAAGTTAGGTGTGGTGGAGCACACCTGTGATCCCAGTACTTGGGAGGCTAAGACAGAAGGATCCCAGGTTGGAAGCCAGCCTCGGCAACTTAGTGAGACCCTATTTCAAAATAAAAAAATAAAAAGAGCTGGGGGTGTAACTTGGAGGTAGAATGCCCCTGGGTTCAATCCCCAGTAGCAAAAGCAAAAAAAAAAAAAAAGTGAGATAACCAATATATGTTATTCTGAGCTGTTGTTTGTACTTTTCTATATTTCCCTCCGTGTTTCGAGTAAGACAGTTGGACTGCACAGGCAGAGGGCACCATTTACTTGAGACTCCCTCTCCTACTTCTCACCTGTGGCTTCCATCTCATGCCTGAGACTCCTTGCCCACCAAGGTAATGAACTTTGCTCGGTAAGAGGCAGGGAACATCATCAGCTGCGTCTGATCAAGAAGAAAACTAGCTCCAAGAAGACAGAGGACACAGTGCAAACCAGTGCTCTCCATGTTGTATACAATTGTGGTCGTTTTTAATGGCCCTGCTGATTCATTCTGTGACAACGCATCTGAATCAGGCATTAGTGAACCGTCTCTGTCATTATGATAGAATCATTTGCCTCCACAGAAAGAATGTTAATATTCTGGGCACGCTTGAGACTCTCGCCTAAGAGACCAAGCCTGCCCTCTCATTAGTACTTCGTAGGTGTCAGGACTTTCATTAAGATTCCACTTCCTTTAATGTGGTCACCTTGGCATGTTTTTTGAATGACTTTAGTGGCATAGGGAGGATTGGTTTTTCCAAATAAAGGCCAAGAATGCAGAAAGTAATTGGATCTGGCATACTTTATAGCATCTCATTGGACTGCTGTTAGGAAGAGCTCTTAGAGGGAGGCTTTATTTCAGTCAGAACAAAGAGGGAGATTTGGCTGGAGGCACTGATGAGCTTCTATGAAATCCTTTGACTGATGCTGCAGGTCAACACCAGGCCTCCACATAGATGGGTATGATGGCATTCCTGTGTGTATTCTCCACAGTGTTGAAGGAAGAGAGGAAGTCAAGTCGCCTCAAGTCATTCCTGGAAGTTAGTAGGAACGTGGTGAGAATCCAGGAGCCTGAGTGGGTTTTATATTGGTTGATTCACAAGTGGACAGAGAACTTCAGTTTCTTGGGTGATTTGTGTATCTCAGAGATGTTTTCAGGCAATTGCTCTGGACCTGGAATAGGCAGCCTTTGTCAACTTCATTAGTCCTGACTTTTAGGACCAAATAATTCTTTGGGAATTATTTTTGTTTTTGTTTTTGCGGTACTGGGGATTGAACCCAGGGGCTTCTACCTCCAAGCTCCACCCCCAGCCCTATTTTTCTTTTTATTTTGAAACAGTCTCACTAAGTTGCAGAGGGCCTCATTAAGTAGCTGAGGCTGGCCGCGAATCCGGATCCTCCGTCTCAGCCTCTCAAGTACTGGGATTGCAAGCATGCGCCACCACGCCTGGCTTCTTTGGGTATTTTTAATCAGGGAGCTGGGGAGACTTCTGTGCACTGTAGGATGTTCAATAGCACCCTTGCCCTCTACCCATTAGATGTCAGTAATACAGTCCCCAAATAATGACACACCCAAATGTCTCCATGGATTGTCATATGTCCCTGAGGGCAAAACCACTTCCAGTGGATAACCACTGATTTATTTATTTATTTATTTATTTATTTATTTATTTATTTATTTGGTATTGGGGATGGAACCTAGGAACATTCTGCCTCCGAGCTGCACCCCCAGCCCTTTATATTTTTTATTTTGAAACAGGGTCTCGCTAAATTGCTGAGGTTGGCCTCAAACCTGAAATCCTCCTGTCTCAACCTCTGAAGTACTGGAATTACAGGCATGTGCCACCACACGGGGCTATGAGAACCACTGATCTAACAAATAAACTAACATTTAGGTTTTTTCCGAACATCTGTTTCTTGTGTTCTCTTAATTTTGTCAACTCAGTTTAACAAAAATGGATTAAGCACTTGCCATGAGCAAGTGCCTAGAACTATGTCCCATTCTAGAAAGAGATGTGCCCTCACTTCCTTCTCAACTAGCACTGACTAACTACAGGCCAGAGATGTTTTAGTTTCTCCTTTTTGCCAGAATGTTTATTGGGTAGCCAAGACCCAATAAACCCACAGAGGACAGGGACCAAAACTTAAAAATTAATGATTGTGACCTTTTCCAGTTCTATTATTAAAACCACATTATATTTGATAAGTACAAGGTTTTAAAGGAAAAAGGCACCCAGTAAATGCTTAATTATGGTTCCTACCAAGGACTTGTTGGAATTGATCAGAAAGCCCCAGGCTCCTTCTTCTTGCTTAGGGGTGTTGGCACAGTTTCAAAATTTGAGGATAGTGTCCTACAGGAAATTATCAAGTTGCAGAATAACTTGCTTTTTTCCCCCTGTTGTTCATTTGTTTGTTTTTGCAGTGCTGGGGATAGAACCCAGGACCTCACACATGCTAGGCAAGAGCTCTACCACTGAGCTACATCCCTGGCCCCAAATAACTTGCTTTTAAACTAAATCAGCTCTCTTTCAAAGAAAACCCTTTTTCTTCATGGTTATAATCATATACAAGTTCACTAAGGACAGTGTAAAAACTATAGACAAGTACAAAAAAGAAAGTAAAATATATTTGTGGTCCACATTCCCCTGTGTACAGTCTCTGCTTTCCTTCTCCTTCCAGGAATCTGGACAGATGGTATTTTCCCACCCTCTACTAGTTAGGCATGGTCATGCGGCTTGTGGTGACCCATGAAATATGAGTAGAAGTTCACGCATCACTGATAGGTAAGAGCATTGAATTGCCAATACATGAATCCCCACCTCTCTCTACCCCCGCCCCAGTGTGTGTGGAAGTCCCTGTTGCTATAGCCTCCTAACACTGGGCCTCCAAATGGATCGTCACTAGCCAAAAGAGTCACCTAGAACCACCAACAGAACCTGCACGATGCAAAATAAACCTTTGCTGTTTAAAGCCCCTGAAGAGAAATGTTATGTGTTACTATGGCAGGACGAAGCCTATTCTATCTGTAACAGTATCCATAATCCCACAACCAGCCGGGCTCCGTGGCACATACCTGTAATCTGAGACAGGAGGATCACAGATTCAAGGCCAGCCTTAGCAATTTAGTGAGACCCTTTTTCAAAATAAAAAATAAAAAGGGCTGGGGTGTAGCTCAGAGGTAGAATGTCCCTGAGTTCAATCCTCAGTACCAAAAAAAAAAAAATCCAAAAATATAAATCCCACAACCCAGAAATAATTATTATTTGCATTGAAAACCTTCTTCATGGCCGTGCATGATGGCCCTGTAATCCCAGTACTTGAGAGGCTGAGACAGGAGGATCTCAGGTTCGAGGCCAGCCTCAGCAACTTAGTGAGGCCCTCAGCAATCTAGCAAAGACCCTGTTTCAAAATCAAAACTAAGCCGGGCGTGGTGGCGCACGCTTGTCATCCCAGTACTTGGGAGGCTGAGACAGGAGGATCGCAGGTTCGCACTCAGCCTCAGCTACTGAGTGAGGCCCTCCGCAATTTAGTGAGACTCTGTTTCAAAATAAAGAATAAAAAATAGGGCTGGGGGTGGAGCTCGGAGGTAGAATGTCCCTGGGTTCAATCCCCAGTACTGCAAAAGAAAAACAAAACAAAACCTAAAAAGTTTGGGGGTGTAGCTCAAAGTCAGAATGCCCCTGGGTTCCGTCCTCAGTAGAACAAAATCAAAACCAAAAATTTTCTTCAAGGATTTCTTCAATCTATGATTTTATATAGTTGGTATCTTAATGTTTTCTAACTCTTACCACTAACTATGCTATGAAAAGATGTTTCTTAGGCAGGCTTGGTGGCACACTCTTGTAATCCCAGTGCTTGGGAAGCTGAGACAGGAGGATCACAGGTTCTACACTAGCCTCAGCAACTTAGTAAACCACTGTTTCAAAATAATAAATGAAAAGGGCTGGGGATGTAGCTTGAATGTAGAATCCCCCTAGGTTCAATCCCCAGTACCCAAAAATGGTTTCTTTGTATTGTAATACCTGCAGTACATCACTTTATTTTTCCTCTTAGCACTTACCACTTTGTGAAATTTTTATTCACTTACCTATTTTCTTGGCTTTGGCTATTTTTCCTTCTTTGGAATGTAAGTTTTATGAGGGAAGGGATCTTGTCTCGTTCAGTTTTTCCCTCTACTGTCTGAAAAGTGTTTGGTACATAACAGGGGCTTAAAAATATTTGCTGAATGAATAATAAATGAATATTCCATATGGATTTACCATAAGTTATTTAACAATTTCCCTGTTACTGGACATTTTGTTGTTTTCAGTTTTTCCCTTTGAAGACCAGCCTTTTCCATAAATATTTTTGCTTATTTCTGAATACTTTGCTTAGCATAAATTCCTAGAAGTAGATTTATTACTCGATTAAGGGAGCTGAGTAATTTTAAGGCTTCTGACTCATATTGTCCAAGTACCTCTCAAAAAAGTTGTATCAAGCAGGGTATGATGGCGCACACCGGTAATCCTAGTACTTCGGAGGCTGAGATAGGAGGATCACAGGTTCGAGGCCGGCATCAGCAACTTAGTGAGTCCTTCAACAACTTAGTGAGACCCTGTTTCAAAATACAAAAAATAAAATAGGGTTGGGGGTGTAGCTGGGAGGTAGAATGCCTCTGGGTTCAATCCCCAGTACTACACAATGAAAAAAATGTTGTATCAATATTCACTCCTAATATTGTATGACAGTAAATACACTGCTTAGTATTCACTTAGTTGACCTTCACTGAAACTGCACATTTTTAAGAAGCCAGGAACATATTTTATAAGTCATCACTCATTATAATCTTTTCTACTTTTCTTCATTTCTCATTTGTTTTTTTGTTTTTTTTTTTTTTTGTTTTGTTTTTTTGCGGTACCGGGGATTGAACGCCGGGGCGTTCTACCTCCGCGCTACGCCCCCGGCCCTATTTTTTATACTTTATTTTGAAACCGGGTCTCACGAAGTTGCGGAGGGCCTCACTAAGGAGAGAGAGAGAGAGAGAGAGAGACGGAGAGAGAGAGAGAGAGAGAGAGAGAGAAAGGGAGAGAGAGAGAGAGAGAGCGAGCGCGAGCACGCTGAGGCTGGCCGCGAACCCGGATCATCCGGTCTCCGCCTCCCAAAGTACTGGATTACAAGCCACCATGCCCGGCATTCATTTCTCATTTGAATGTGAGTTTATCTAATGAGCCAGGAATTTACATCAACTACTTCCAGAAGTAAATTAATAAATAAGTTACATTAAAAACGCACAAGGAGCTGGGCGTGGTGGTACACGCCTGTAAGCCCAGTACTTGGGAAGCTGAGACAGGAGAATCATAGGTTCAAGGCCAGCCTCAGCAACTTAGCGAGACATTGTCTCAAAATCAAATAGGACTAACTAGGTCTAGAGTTAGAAGGCCCCTGGGTTCCATCCCCAGTACTATACACACACACACACACACACACACACACACACACACACACACTCCAAGGAAGTAGGCAACACTGGTTTCCCCTTCTGATATTTTGCTATCACTTTCCCCAAAGCTCCTCTCCTACTGACACCGTCCCTACAATTTTTAAATGAATTCAAGCCTTCTTACATGA
>PVJS01064052.1:0-10332 GCA_004027185.1 Glis glis | reverse complement strand
TTTTTTTTTTTTTTGCGGTACCGGGGATGGAACGCAGGGGCGTTCTACCTCCGTGCTACGCCCCCGGCCCTATTTTTCATACTTTATTTTGAAAACGGGTCTCATGAAGTTGCGGAGGGCCTCACTAAGGAGGGAGAGAGAGAGAGAAAGAGAGAGAGAGAGAGAGAGAGAGAGAGAGAGAGAGAGAAAGAAAGAGCTGAGGCTGGCCGCGAACCCGGATCCTCTGGTCTCTGCCTCCCAAAGTACTGAGATTACAAGCGTGCGCCACCACGCCCGGCGCAACTACATATCTTAAGTGAGGGATTTCTTCCCAGGTTAACATTTTGTGATGAAATTAATTATATGATTGCTGCTTTAAAAATGTTGGGCCAGGGGTGTAGTTCAGTGGTAGAGTACTTGCCTAGCGTGTGGGAGGCCTGGGTTCCATCCCCAGCACCATCCCCCCCCAAAAAAAGTTGAACCCAATATTTAATATACATGTAGGAAACTGCACAAATTTTATGCACCTGGCTCATTACCCTTGTAATCATCCCCCGACTTAAGAAATAAAACATTCACAGAAAGACAAATGCTACCTGTTCTCACTCATTTGTGGATGCCAAAAAAAGAAAAAAGCGTGGTAACAGGAGTAGAGAGTAGAATAGAGGTCACTAGAGGATACGATGGGGGAGGAGAAATAGAGGAAGACTGGGAAACAGGTGCCAAAATACAGTTAGATGGGGAAATATTTATTATGCATTTATTTTTCCTTTTTTTTTTTTGGTACTGGGGATCGAACCCAGAGGTGTTCTACCTCCAAGCTAAACCACTAGCCCATTTTATTTTTTGTTTTGAAATAAAGTCTCGCTAGGTTGCTGAGAGTCTCACTACTTGCTGAGGCTGTCCTCGAATCTGTGATCTTCCTGTCTCAGCCTTCCAAGTACTGGGATTATAGGTGTGTGCCACCACACCCAGTTTATTATGCATTTCAAAACAGAGAAGGGTTTGAAGGTTCCCAACATCTAGAATTAATAGTATTTAAGGAGATGGAAATGCTCATTGCCCTGTCTTGATCATTGTGCATTGTGTATATGTATCAAATTATAATGCTGTACCCTATAAATAAATACAAATATTACATGTCAATTAAAAATCAAGGAAAAAAAAGAAAACATTAAAAACATCCTAGAAGATGCCCTTGTCCTCCCTCTGTGTCATGAGTGCTAACCCTAAATGTGAATAAAGAGAGTGAGGAAAAAAAATATCCTGAGGTAGTAAGTTTTAGAACTGAAAATCTAACAGATTAAAAGTTAAAAGTTTTATTCATTTGGAGTTTTATTAATCCAGTCTACAATACCTTCTCTGCAATTTTGGAATTCAAATAGCTCTATAGATTAAAAGTTAGGTTTTTTTTGTTAATTTTGGTGCACAATTTACTTATCCCACATAGTGTGACTCTTGATGCATTTTGCTGAAGAAACAATCATGGTTTGGTGACATGGTGCTGCCCTAGACCCGCCGGGTAGAGTGCAATATACTCACCATACATGTATTTTTTTTTTGTGTGTGTGGTACTAGGGATTGAACCCAGGGGCATTCTATCTCCGAGCTATACCTTCAACCCTATTTCTTTTTGGAAACAGGGTCTTACTAGGTTGATAAGAGTCTCACTGCTTGCTGAAGCTGTCCTCGAACCTACGATCCTCCTGTCTCAGCTTCCCAAGTACTGGGATTACAAGTGTGTACCACTACACTGGCTTTATTTATTTATTGTTTTTAATTTTAAAACAGTGTCTCGTTAAGTTGGCTAGGCTGGCCTCAGATTTGTGATACTTCTGCCTCAGTCTTCCGAGTAGCTGGGATTACAGGAGTGTGCCACTGAGCCCAGAAAGTAAAAAAAAAAAAGTCCTTATGTTTTATATCCTTTTATAGCTTTGAAGAATATGTAGAATGTCTTTTAGGCATCTTTTTGCATATACTTTAAATTTTTTTAAATTAAACATTTTATTTTGAAATAATTGTAGATTCCCATGCAGTGTATGAGATAATATAGAGGGAACCTAGGTGCCCTTCATCCAGTTTCTCCTAGTGGTAACCTCTGGAAACTGTCGTCCAATGTTAGAGTCAGGATATTGCCGCTGAGACAGTCAAGATACAGAACATCAGCCCCACAAAGATTCCTCGTCCAGCCCAGCTCTCTCACCCTCTTGGTCCAGCACCTGTTGATTGAGAGCTCCTAGGGGCCAGGCTCTGTCCAAAGCCTGGGGGACATGGGCGAGCAAGAGGGACAAGCCCTGCCCGCACGGAGCTTAACTTCCAGGAGACAGACATGAAGACGTCAACAAACACAGAGACAATATAATGTCATCTAGTAAGTGCTGTGGAGAAAAAGCAAACAGACCAAGCTGTCACGGAGGACAGTATCAGAGCGTTCCTTTCTCGGTCAGCTGGGCCAGCCTCCTGTCTCAGTACGGCAGGTGGGAGCTCCATAGCAGCTTTGCTTTTAGTGGGACGAACATCAAGGACTGTTTAAATCTGCAGTTTCCATGTATAACCATTTTATATGCTGTTTGTTGGAACCCCACCATGCTGTGGGGCTGGTAATGGTTTATAAATATCTGAGGCGTTTGTTTTGAGCACATAGTGGAGAGCCTTGCTCCCAAAGCTTCCAGCCCCAGGGTGGACAGCCTCTCCTGACAGTGATGGGATTTTGTACATTTAGTGACAACAGCCATTGAGTAGAAGCCCTGTGGCAAGTCTACAGCAACCGTGATTCTATTTCTTGGCCTTCCTGAAGTCAAGGGCTGGGACAAAACTAAAGTGGTGGGGCCTGGGGAAGAGTCTGGATTGCAGATATTTGATGGATTTTCAACTGATGGTCAATTTGTTGTCAGTTATAAAAGGGACTTCATTTTAAGTGCTTCCAGAAAATAGGTATAAAACAGTACTTAAATAGGGACTTCAGATTAATATTTTGAATGATATTAGTAATTTAAAAATCCTAGAAATGAATCACTTCCATTGACATTATGTACCTATGTGAGAATACCAGTGTCAATCTCAACACCCTGTATGGGGAAGAGGGAGAGGTGGAGGGAGCCAGGAAAAAGCCCACTGAGTGCTGTGTGCATGTAGGTCACTGTCATTATGAACTACATTATGACGTGAGACTATAATGCACCAATAAAAGTATTTTAAAAAAAACCCTAGAAATGAGTGATTTCAAATGAGCAACTATGACCATTTTTATTGTGGTAAAATATACATAACTTTTTTTTTTGTACTGGGGATTGAACCCAAGGGCATTCTACCTCTGAGCTACACCCCAGCCCTATTTTATTTCTTATTTTGAAACAGGGTCTCACTAAATTGCTGAGGCTGGCCTCTTGTCTCAGCCTCCCAAGTACTGGGATTATAGGTGTACACCAGCACGTACGGTTAACATAACCATTTTTAAGTGTACAATTCAGTGGCATTAAACACACTCAACAATGATGCAGTGTCACCATACACACTATTTCTTGACATTTTTCACCATCCTACACAGAAACTCTGTATCTATTAAATACTAGCTCCTCATTCCTCTCTTCCCTCAGGCTCCGCCTCTAGTCTTTCTGCCACTATAGATTTTAGGTATCCCATGTAAGTGAAACCATACAATATTTGTCCTTTTGTGTCTGGCCTGTTCTCTTAGTATACTGTTTATAATGTTTTCAAGGTTTATTCACAGGGTGACATGATATACGATTCACATTTTTTCTCCCACTCTTTGGGTTGTCTTTTCACTCTCCTGATAGTGTCCTTTGATGTACAAACGTTTTTAATTTTGATGATGGCCAATTTTGCTATTTTTTCCTTTGTTGCTTATGCTTTGGTGTCATACACAAGAAGTCATTGCCAAATCCAATGTTCTGAAACTTTTCCTCTGTTTTCTTCTATTTGTTTTATAGTTTTAGTTCTCAAGTTTAGTTCTTTGATGCATTTTGAGTTCATTTTTTTTTGTATACTCTATAAGGTAAGTGTCCAACTTCATTCTTTTGCATGTGAACGCTCAGTTTTCCTAATACCATTTGTTGAAAAATCTTGACTTTACCCTGTTGGTTTTGGAACTGTTGTTGAAAGTGAATTGATCATATATATAAGAATTTTTTTTCTGGGTGCTCTATTCTCTTCCATTGATCTACACGTCTGTCTTTATGCCAGTACAATACTGTTTTGATTACTGTAGCTTTATAGTTAGTTTTAAAATCAGGCAATGTGAGCTTTCAAAAAAATTTTCTTTTTTGGCAGTACTGGGGATTGAACCCAGGGGCATTCTACCTCTGGCCTACACCACCAGCCCTATTTTTGATTCTTTATTTTAAAACAGAGTCTCACTAAGTTGTGGAGGGCCTCACTAAGTAGCTGAGGCTGGCTGCGGACCTGGACCCTCCAGTCTCAGCCTCCCAAGTACTGGGATTACAAGTGTGTGCCACCATGACTGGCTACAAAAATTTTTAAAAATATTATTTTGGATATTTGGGGTTTGTGCCTTGGGATTCCATATGAATTTTAGGATGAATTTTTCTGGCTTTGAAAATAGTGGTATTGGGACTTGGATAGGAATTGCATTGAATTTGTAGATCACTTAACAATATTAAGTTCTCCAATTCATGAACACGAGACATCTTTCCACTTATTTATGTCTTCTTTAATTTCTTTCAGCAGTGACTTTATAGTTTTCAGTGTACAAGTGTTTCATCTCCTTGGTTAAGTTTATTCCCATATATTTTATTCTTCTTGATGCTATTATAAGTGGAATTATTTTTGTAATTTCCTTTATGGATTGTTCATTGCCAGCACATAAAAATATATCTGATTATATGTGTTGGTTTTGTGACCTGCAACTTGGCTATTTGTTTAATAGCTCTAACGTGTGTGTGTGTGTGTGTGTGTGTGTGTGTGTGTGTGTATGTCCATGTGTGTGATCTCTAGAGTTTTTTACATAAAAGATCATGCCTTCTGTGAACATAAACAATTTGACTTCTTTTCCAAGTTGAATAATGTTTTTTATTTCTTTTTCTTGCAAAATTGCTCTGGATAGAATCTCTAGTACTATTTTGAATAGAAGTAGAGAAAGCAGGCATCCTTATCTTGTTCTTATCTTAGGAGAAAAACTTTCAGTCTTTTACCATTAAGTATGACATTAGCTGTGGATTTTTCACATAAGGCTTTTATCATGTTGAGAAATTCCCTTCTTTTCCTAGTACATTGAGTGTTTTCATCATGAAGAGGAATTAAATTTTGTCAAATGCATTTTCCACATCGATAGGATGATCATGTGTTTTCTTCCCTTTATTCTGTGAACATTTATTGATATTTTTATGTCAAACTATCCTCGCATTCTGGGATTAAATCCCACTTGGTCATGGTGTATAATTCTTTAAATACACTGCTGAATTCTGTTTACAAGTATTTTGTTAAGGATGTTTGTATTATGTTCATAAAGGACAGTGTTCTGTAGTTTTCTTGTAGACAGTAGTATCTTTGTCTGTTTTTGATATCAGGATTATGCCGGTTTCATAGCACTAGTAGGAAATGTTCCCTTCTCATAACTTTTTTGCAAGATTTTAGAAGGATTTGTGTAAATTCTTCTTTAAATGTTTGGTAGAATTTACCAGTGAAACTATCTGGTCCAAGGATTTCCTTTGTTAACAGGTTTGTGATTACTGATTCAATTGCCTTGCTTGTTATAGGTCTTCTTATATTTTCTATTTCATCATGAGTCAGTTTTGGTAGATTGTGTGCTTTTAGGCATTTGTTCATTTCAATCATGACCATTTTAAATAGAACTATTAGCAAATTATTTACTATCCTCAGTTTTATTGAATTGCTTTTTTTGTCTAAGTGTGAAACTATCATTTTAAATGGCATATTATTTCTTTCAAAGTAAAGTACTAAGGAATATGAGGCTATTTGCTTGTATAGATTGTTGTTGATATATATTTTGGTTTTGCCAAATATTTAATAAAGCATTTTATTATGTGTCTTGTGACCCATTAAAAGTGGGAGCATGTATATACGATTATCAGGCTCTCTGAAAATGATTCCAACATATCAGTGATACAGTTTATACTATAGGGCCTCTGTGGAGGTTTTGGTAAAATATTATCAACTAAAAATTATCCTCACCCTTGGTAAACTGACTTAGTTTTATTCAGTCTTTAGCTCATTTATTTGTATAACAGAATGAACCAGTAATATATTTGGCTCAAGTTTAAATTTCTCAAGTTTCTTTTCAGTAACTGGGTCAGACAGAGCTAGGAGAAGCAACGGGCAGAGGTGTGGTATGAGAGCTTTGTGACTTTCCCTGTACTTTCCCAGGGTCCTCAGGGCCTGTGTTTTTGGGTAGTAAGCCATTCATTCAGCAAGTACTCACTAAGTACCTACCATGTACAAAGCACTACTGTAACCATAGTTATCCCCATGATGCAAAACACAGAATCACACAAACAGGCAACTTTCTGTGCATTGGGAGAACCAAGGAATGAACCCCAAAACAAAGGCAGACTTGGTCCTCAAAAATCACATGATTGATTGTCATCTAAATTGTAAAGTTTAGAACATTTTAATTCTGCTCCTGTTAATGGAGTGAATCCATTCTCAGGTGCTGTTACCTTGCTGGGGCTGGGTTGGCCCTTACCTCAGGGGCTTGAATAGCCACCTTTCATGGGCAGGTACTATGCTGAAGCAGTCTGTAAATTTGTGTAGTGCCTTGGGAACCTTCCAGAATTGTATGTGAAAGCTGATATTCTCTCCAAAGAAGAAGATATGGTAAGGTGGGAATCTAACCATTTCATTACTGCAGGAGACTGGACTCAGGTTAACAGTGTAATAAAGACAGGCCAGAGAAGAGGTGAGGTTTGGATTCTGCATAGCTGTGCTTGAAGTGAGGAGCTAATGATGGTTTGGGTTAAAATAGTCATTTCCAAATCACAGGCCTGTTGACATCAGTGAGTTGGATTTTGCCATAAGAAGAAATTTAGTCCTATTAGAACATACCTTAGTATTTCATTCTAATCAGGCACTACCAGGCGCCGAGCGACATTTAACTTGAGAGTTTGAACAATTTTGAAATATGCTCTGCCCAAATCTGGGAAGAAATCGGAGTCGGGCCAGTGGCCTCCTGTGGCGAGTCCGATGTGTGTCAGGAAAGATGTCACAGCCGAGGATCATGTCTGAGGTCCTGAGGTTGTGCCTCTACTTCTTAAGTTACATTTTCATTGAGAGGCCACAGTTGAATCTGTCAGACTTTGTCACTTCAAAGTGTTCTTGAAATTCTTCCACACATGACTGAATTTCATTAGGATATCCGTAGGTGGCGAGGGAGGTGACATCCCTGGTGCCGAAGTCCTTAAGTTTTCCAGCCCCTGTTGAGTAGTGACCCAAAGTCCCCTGTGGTTTAACTGAGGTGTTTGATTCCTCTGCAGACGGGAAGCCCAGGATTGGAAACTTAACACGAAATAAATAATTAGGTCTCGGCTTCCACAGGTGCAGAGGGCATAAATAATCCAGCTGCACGCTGCCCGGGCATTCCATATCATGGGCCATTTCGATTTAATGCCCAGGCACTCACTCGTAACCGAATATGTCAGGACGCGCCTCCTGACTGGGACAAGGGAAGGGTGCTATTTCAGAGCCCTGTGCTCTCCTGTCTGCTGGGGAGCTGCCTCCACCCTCTGGCGCTTCTGGACACCCCTTTGCTGGCCTGGTCGCTGGGAGAATCCACCTGCCCCCTACCTAGCCCCGAGGACCAAAATCTACAACCGGCCCCTCATCTGGCTGAATGAAGGGGCTCTCTCCTGAAAGCAGACCCAGGCAGATGGCTCATTTAACCGGAGACATTTGGGGAAGCGGATGAGTTCGCTGATGGAAGTGGACTTCGCAAACTTTATTCTCAGAGTCATGAGTTTGAACCTGAGACCAAGTGGACGTTGGGGAGCGGCCGGAAGTGGGTGTCATTTTCTGCTTCCGCAGCAAATCTACTGAAGGGCACTCAGAAGTAGCCATCCATTTTCTGGTGAGGGAAGGTGAGAGCACACCACTGGCTCTAAGTGTGTGTGTGCATCATTTACGTGGCTCTGCACACACGCGAGTCTAATCAAGGTTTATTAAGTGAGCAAATGAAAGAAGGCCAGGCCATGATGTTTCACACTTCCTGACAGCTGTCACGTTGGTGCAGAGCTGCCGACAGGGGTCCCAGGACCAGCAGCAGCTACATCATCTGGGAGCTGGTTAGAAAAGCACATTCTAAGCCAGGCGTGGTGGTGCACACTTGTAATCCCAGTACTTGGGAGGCTGAGACCGGAGGATCCGGGTTCGCGGCCAGCCTCAGCTACTTAGTGAGTCCCTCCACAACCTTAGAGAGACCCTGTTTCAAAAATAAAGAATAAAAAATAGGGCTGGGGGTGAAGCCCAGAGGTAGAATGCCCTGGGTTCAATCCCCAGTACTGCAAAAAAAAAAAAAAAATGCACATTCTAAGGCCCCATTCCAGAACCACTCACTAAATCTCTGGGGTGGGCCCAGGAATCTGTTTTTGACAAACCTCCTGCGGATTCTGATGTCTAAAAAAGTTTGGGCACCGCGGGCCTAGAGTTTCTTGGGCTAGGGAGATGATTTAAAAACGGCACACATGCACACAGTTATTTTGTCTCCTCAGTAGGAAGTCCCCGCAGCTGGGTACAGGAGAATTGCATTTAAATCCTTGGGTGCACAAGTCATCCCCCTCCCCCCCATCCCCCAGGCTTCTCACCCAGGACCCAGAGTGTCTTCCTGTACTTCCCCCTCCTTCTAGATCCTATGCTCAGTCACTTCTGGGGAAATAGAGACAGGTGGGGTAGGAGGGCTGCTTCTGTTTACCACTTGCCAGAGGAGGCTGGGAGGTCCTGTCAGACACTTGCTGAATGCCCACTGTGTGCTGAGACCTGGGCTATAGTGACCCCAGTCCTGCCCCCAGGGACTCAGGAGCTCCGAGGGAGGCAAACAAGGAGGGTCACCTTGTCGACTGCTGGGGGTGATGGTGGCACTCACAGGACTGCATCTGGGAGTGCCAAGATGGGCCAAGGGCAGACCTGGGAGAGGCTTCCAGGAGGAGGTGCTGCCCAGGCATGTCCTAGAGGGTAGGGAAAGGGGCAGCAGGGTAACGAGGGAGGCAGAAGGGAATTTGAGGTCAAAGGAGCAGTACCACTTAAAGCACTCTGTAGAGAGTGGCTTATTCAGCTGGGTGTGGTATTACAGGCCTGTAATCCCAGTACTTGGGTGGCTGAGACAGGAGGATTGCAGGTTCGAGGCCAGCCTCAGCAACTTAGCAAGATCCTGTTTCAAAATAAAAAAAAATTAAAAAGGGCTGGGGGTGTAGCTAGGAGATAGAATGGCCCTAGGTTCAATCCCCAGTACTAAATAAATAATAAAAATAAATAAATGGGGGGGAGAGAGAAAAAGGTTTATTAAGCTACTGGGGACTCTATCTTAAAACTGTATGTATGTATGTATGTATGTACTTAAGATTGAACCCCAAAGGTGACCCACATTCTCACCTCTGTCAACACACACTAGTTTTATTTGGGGCTTTTTTAGACTGTAAATTTCTTTAAACCAAAAAATTATCCCATACAGCCAAAGATTGCTAACAGGCTGAATATGGCTTCAGATTATGCGTTTTCATTGCTTAACACTTAAAAATTAATGGATTTCACACAGCAATGAAGCGATCTGGCAGTGCTGGGCTCCTTGACAGCCATACTGGACTGCAATAAGGCAGGGACTGTCCCCTAGGTGGGTGTCCACTCTCCCATTACCTGTACTGCTCACTTCCAGCCAGGTACCTCTGTTACCTGCCTGGCCCGTGTGGACATTCGAGTTTGTAGTCCTTGTCTTCGAAGACTGTTTCAATTCTTAGTTCAGGGCCCCCAGCATGCCCAAGGGTGCTTAATGACTTCTCTTCATTTATCAGCTTCATTGAGCACTGACTCTGAGCCAGGTACCTGCCAGGTGCTGGGAAGCGCAGGTGTGGGTGGGCAGGACTGGCACAGTGCTAGTTCTCTGCAGAAGGTGGCGCGTGCCTGCCTGCCTGCCTGCCTTCCTTCCTTCCTTCCTTCCTTCCTTCCTTCCTTCCTTCCTTCCTTTCTTTCTTTCTTTCTTTCTTTCTTTCTTTCTTTCTTCTTTCTTTTTATTTATTTATTGCAGTACGGGGGACTGAACCCAGGGGCATTCTACCTCTGAGCTACACCCCCAGCCCTATTTTTTATTCTTTATTTTGAAACAGGGTCTCACGAAGTTGCAGAGGGCCTCACTAAGTAGCTGAGGCTGGCTGC
>PVJS01064051.1:0-10331 GCA_004027185.1 Glis glis | reverse complement strand
ATTGAACCCAGGGGCATTCTACCTCCAAGCTACACCCCTGGCCCTATTTTTTATCCTTTATTTTGAAACCGGGTTTCACGAAGTTGCAGAGGGCCTCACTAAGTAGCTGAGGCTGGCCGCGAACCCCGATCCTCCGGTCTCTGCCTCCCAAGTACTGGGATTACAAGCGTGCGCCACCATGCCCGGCCCAGATTTCAGTTTTTAATCACTCAGTTGTTGTGTGTCTGTGTGCAAGCGCACCTGTGTGTGTGTATGGGAGGGGACACTGGGGATTGAACCCAGGGGCATTCAACCTCTGAGCTACACCCCAGCCCTATTTTATTTTTTACTTAGAAACAAGGTCTCACTAAATCATGGAGGGCCTCACTAATTTACTAAGGCTGGCCGTGAACCCATGATCCTCCTGTCTCTCAAGTACTGGGAATCACCCAGATTTTATAGCTGTTAATATATTGCCATATTTGCTTCATCTATTAAAATAATTTTGAAAAAATCTCTAACAGATAAGGATTTTAAGGGCTGTTTAAAAATCATAATCATATTACAATATTCACACACAATAAAACAAATAATAATTCCTTAATATCATGTTCGACTTTTCCTAATTGTCTCAAAACATCTTTTTACAGTTGGTTTGATTGAAACAAGATTCAAATAAGATCCACACATTGATTTGGTTGTTATGTCTCTTAAGCCTCCTTTAACCTTTAATACTTTTCCTTCTTTTTTCTCCCCTTAAGTCTTTTATTTGTTGAAGAAAATGGAGAATTGATCACATAGAGTTTCCCACACTCTTGTTTTGTCTGATTGCATCCACGTGGAATTATGTAGCATCTTCTTCTATCCACTGCGTTTCTTAGGCTTTCGAGCAGCCGTTCTTAGACTTTAGTGTGCAGTAGTCACCTGGAGGGTTGGTTGCATGCAGGCTCCTGGGCCCGCCCCCGGCGTTTCTGGATCAGTGAAGCAGGGCAGGCAGGAACGTTTGCGTTTCCAATAGACTTCCTGTTCATGCTGATGCTGATGGTCTAGAGCCCGCACTGGAGAAGCTCTGCTTTACAGGAAAGACTAGATCCCTTTCAAAGACTGGTGAGGGGCTGGAGGAGTAGCTCAGTGGTAGAGCTCCCGTGTAGCATGCAGGAGGCCCTGGGTTCAATCCCCAGAACCAAATAGATAAAAACAAATAAGCCGGGCGTGGTGGCACATGCTTGTAATCCCAGTACTTGGGAGGTTGAGACAGGAGGATTGCAGGTTCGCAGGCAGCCTCAGCAACTTGTGAGGCCCTCTACAACTTAGTGAGACCCTGTTTCAAAATAAAGATTAAAATAGGGCTGGGGGTGTAGCTCAGAGGTAGAATGCCCCTGGGTTCAATCCCCAGTACTGCAAAAAAATAAAAATGAATGAATGAATGAATGGTTATATTATGAATGGTTATATTCATAACACACACACACACACACACGCACTCTGCTCAAAGGATGGCACCTTGGAATTTGGTCACTCTCTGATCTTCTCCCACAGGATAGATTCTCATCTGAGAGGTGCCCTCCCTCTACCTGGAGGAGAGAAACATCCTCATCCCTGAAGAAGGGATGCGGGATGCAGGAGGGTCTGAACAAACAGACCTCGATCAGTCCTCCCAGCTTATCATCACCGAATCACACTCCCTTATCCAATCATCAAACTCAGCATAAAAACACAAGCTGCCCTATTTCTTTAGATCTTCATTTCAGAAAGCTCTGTATCATATAAAATTTATGTTAAGTAATTTGCATGCTTTTCTCTTTAATCTGTCTTGTTGTAGATGCCTTCGCCATGAACCTAGCAATGGATGAGAAAAAAAAATCTATTCTCTCCTACAATATGTTCACAATATTTACTAAAGAAAATATCTATGTGTGCATCTATGTCTCTATCAATATGAACTACATAATGATATGAGATTATAATGCACCAATAAAAATATTTTAAAAAAGAAAATATATATTGGGTTTGTTATTAGGATTGTTTCTTCTTTTTTATTCTTCAACTTTTTTTTTTCCTTGCTAGTGATTGAACCCAGGACCTTGTGCATGCTAAGCATGGGCTACAACTGAGCTATACCCTAGTCTGTCAACTTTTTTTTTTTTTCAGTACTGGGGATTGAACCCAGGGGCATTCTACCTCCGAGCTACACCCCCAGCCCTGTTTTTTATTCTTCATTTGGAAACAGGGTCTCACCAAGTTGCAGAGGGCCTCACTAAGTAGCTGAGGCTGGCTGTGAACCTGCGATCCTCCAGTCTCAGCCTCCCAAGTACTAGGATTACAGGTGTGCGCCACCACGCCTGGCTTTCAACTTTTCATTTTGAAAAATTTCAGTTCTACAAAAATGTTGAAAGGTTTTAGAACTTTTAAAAGACTTCCGCACCTTAAAAGACATTAATGTAGCACCAAATGAGTTTATTCATTTTACCATATTGCCTTCCAAAGCAAGTCTTAACAATTAGACAAACTTGATCCATTTGATAGGTGAAAAATCATTCTTATTTTAATTCAAAATTATTTGGTTACTGGTGAGGTTTCAAGCTCTTCTAGGGCTTTATCAGTTATTTCTTAGCCCTGGTTCTGTGGATTGTCTAGTTTATTTTATTTTTGCAGTACTAGAGATTGAACTTAGAACCTTGTACATGCTGGGCAAATGCTCTACCACTGAGCTACCTCCTAAGCCCTTTTTATTTTATGTTGAGACAGAGTCTCACCAAGGTGCCCAGGCTGGACTCAAATTTATAATCTTCCAGCCTCAGCCTCCTGAGTAGCTAGGATTACAGTAATGTGCAACTTCACCCAGCTATTTAGTGTCTTAAAAATTGTCCATGTCTGTGTACTCACAGCATATTGAAGATAATTATTCTTTCATATGTATATAATTAATTAATTAACTAATTAATTAATTTTTGAGGTGCTGAGGATT
Organism: Glis glis; assembly: GCA_004027185.1. NCBI lineage: Eukaryota > Metazoa > Chordata > Mammalia > Rodentia > Gliridae > Glis > Glis glis. Next base: position 7,384 of record PVJS01064051.1, on the reverse strand, counting down.
GAACCCAAGGCCTTGCACATGCTAGGCAAATGTTCTACCATTGAGTTACACCCCAGCTCTTCATATTTGTAATAGATATATTTTCCAGTTTATCGCTTCATTTTTTCCAGACTCTTTAATACTTTATTTATGTACTTATTTTTTTGTGGGGCTGAGGGTCAAACCCAGGGCCTTACACATGCTAAGCAAGCACTATACCACTGAGCTACATCCCCAGCCCTAAGCCTGAAAAAAAAGAAAAAATTAAATTTAAGTCAGGTGGGGTGGTACATGTCTATAATCCCAGCACTTAGGAGACTGAGATAGAAGGTTTGCAGGTTCAGGGTCAGCCTGAGGAACTTAGCAAGACCTTGTTTCAAAATAAAAAGGAAAATAGGACTGGGATATATCTCTGAGGTAGAATTCCCCTGGCTTCAATACCCAGTAACACACACACACACACACACACACACACACACACACACCAAAAAGCGCAAAAACAAAGAGCAAATAAAATTAAATTCATTTGTGTCATCTAAAATTTTGACCTTTTTCCCCTATCTCTGAGCCATACCCCAAGCCCTTTTTATTTTTTATTTATATTTTTTATATTTTTATTTTTATTTATTTATTTATTTATTTATTTATTTATTTATTTATTTTGCAGTACTGGGAATTGAACCCAGGGGCATTCTACCTCTGAGCTACACCCCCAGCCCTATTTTTTATTCTTTATTTTGAAACAGGGTTTCACTAAGTTGTGGAGGGCCTCACTAAGTAGCTGAGGCTGGCTGCGAACCTGCTGGATCCTCCTTTCTCAGCCTCCCAAGTACTGGGATTGCAAGTGTGCGCCACCTAGCCCGGCTTTATTTTTTATTTTGAAACAGGGTCTCTCTAAGTTGCTGAGTGCCTCACTAAATTGCCGAGGGTGTCCTTGAACCTGTGATCCTCCTGTCTCAGCCTTCCCATCACTCCCAGCTCTCACCTATTTCCTAGGAATTTCTTCCACTACTTTCTATAGTCCTGCCCCATCTGAGATAACGAGCTATTCACTTATGTCTTCTTCTGGTTCTTATCTATCTGCTTGTTTGTTTATTTTTATAGCTAATTGTGGTATTTGAATGGAGTTGATTTGTGTGTTCTAGAAAGGTTCTTGGGTTGGCCAACTTGCAGAGCACAGTAGAATTTACTGGATTTACTGTTGGAGAGACAGCACAGTACACATCAGATGACTTATCTGCAAACCATGGAAACATTTTGAAAAGGTAAAGCAGACAATACACAGAAGAATCACCTGTCACAAGTAATTGCAGGCCATCAAAAAGAGCCAGGAGAGTACATGAATCATGACGTCAGAACTGTGATGGGCTGGAATTTGCACCCAGTCAGCGGTGGTCATTTGCACCCAGTTGGAATTTGCACCCAGTCAGCGGCTGGTCCTCGAATGAGACACAAATTTTACGCCAAGAGGGGCCAGTCTAGAGAACAAATCATTCTGGTTTGTGTCCCAGCTTCTGTAAGACAGGATATTTTTTTCATAGATCTTTGCTTTCTTATTTTTTTTTTCGTTAACTAAATCCATGGTTCATTCAGATGTCTTCAATTTTGAAATATTATTTTTAAATTGTTAAAAATGTACATATTTCTCACATAGAGCATGTTGTTTTGAAATTTATATACATTGTGAAATGGCTAAATAGAACTTATTAACATAGGCAACACCTCACATAGCGTTTTTGTGGACAGAGCACTTAAAATCTATTCTCATAGAAATTTTCAAGAATACCATACATTGTTATAACTAGAGCTATCCTGCTACAATAGATCTCTTGAAATGATTCCTTCTCTTTAAAGGAAATGCTGTACTCTTTGACCTGCATCTCCTCAGCACCCCTCTTTGCAACCGCAGCCCCTGGTGACCACCATTCTCCTCTCTGCTTCTGGGTTCAACTTTTTTGGATTCCACATATAAATGAGGTCCTGGGGCATCTGTCTTTCTGCGCCTGCATTTATATGCCTTAACGTAAAGTTCCCCAGGTCCATCCATGTTGTCGTAAGTGACAGGATCTCCTTCAGGCTGAATAGTATTCCACCGTGGACAGACACTTCGTTCTCTTTACTCTTCTGTTGATAAATGCTTCTGTATCTTGGTTATTGTGAATAGTGTTGCCATGAACATGGGAGTGCAGATGTTTATTCAATACTGATTTCTTTTTGTGGTCCTGGGGACTGAATGCAGGTATAGTTTACCCCTGAGCAATACCCTCAGCCCTTTAAAATTTTTTTATTTTTTTGAGCTGGGTGTGGTGGCGCAGGCTTGTAATCCCAGTACTTGGGAAGTTGAAACAGGAGGATTGCAGGTTCATGGCCAACCTCAGCAATTTAGGGAGGCCCTGTTTCCTAATAAAAAAATAAAATAGAACTGGGGGTATAGCTTGAAGGTAGAATACCCCTGGGTTCAATCCTTAGTACCACCAAAAAAAAAAAATTTTTGTTTTTGAAACAGGTTCTCACTAAATTGCTGAGGCTATCCTTGAACCTGTGATCCTCCTGTCTCAGCCTCCCAAGTACTGGGATTACAGGTGTGCACCACCACGCCTGGCTTGGTAGTTCTGCTTTTAATTGAATTTAAATTTTGGTGCTAAGGATTGATCCTATAGCTTTGTGTGTGCTAGGCAAGCATTCTACCACTGAGCTATAACATAGCCTTTCTACTTTTAATTTTTTTAGGAAACTCCACACTATTTTCCATAGTGGTTGTACTAATTTACATTCCCACCAGCAGTGTGCAAGGATTCCATGTTCTCTGCACCATCTCCAACACTTTCGTCTCTTTGATAATAGCCATTCTAACAATTGGGAGGTGATAGTGCTTTGTGGTCTTAATTTTGTTGTCTTTTGGAGATTAGTGACGTTGAGCATTTTCTCATACACCTTTTGGCTATCTTCATACCTTCTCTGAGAAACGTCTATGTAGATTCTTTGCCCATTTTTTGATCAGGTTGTTTTCTTACTGTTGAGTTTCTTATATATTTTGGATATTAACTCCTTATCAATTATATCGCTCTCTCATTTTTCACATTGCTTTCATTCTGGTTTTTATCCTCATCTCCTGGTTGTAATCACACCTACAGGTATGGAAAGTTTGGCTTGTGCAAGTTATGTGCACGTGACTGTTGAGATCTGAAGGAAATCTCCAATCCGGCACCTATTGAAATCAAACCCTGTCATTAGAGGGGTTCAGTGAGACTCGGAAAGCCTGCACAAATGTCAAACACCCAAAGTCTTTGTTTCTAATTGATAAATAAAAATGCAACTTCAGTTAATGAAAGTGCTTTAATCATGTTGTAGCTCCTAAGAAAAAGGTTGAAATATCTTCTTTCTCCCAAGATCTTGGTCTTGCATTGGGGAAGAGAGCGTCCACACTGTTGAGGATTCTCGGCACTGTGAAAACCACTTAAGATTCAGCTACATCTTCATGTATCAACACTTGCACTCCCCTAAAAAAATTGTCAGGGAAAGGAGAGAAGTAAAAGCCGGGTGGGGTGGCGCATGCCTGTAATCCCAGTACTTGGGAGGCTGAGACAGGAGGTTCGCAGGTTCGTGGACAGCCTCAGCAATTTAGCGAGGGCCTCAGCAACTTATTGAGACCCTGTTTCGAAACAAAAATAAAAAGGGCTAGGAGTGTAGCTCAGAGGTAGAATGTTCCTGGCTGCAATCCCCAGTACCAAACAAACAAAAAACAAAAACAACAAAGAACAAAAACCAACAAATAAAAAGAAAAAAATGGAGAAAATTAATAATATAATGTTTTAAACAACTATTGAGGTGCAACTCCTGAATATTTTTTTATGTTCATTTATTGGTGCATTGTAATTATACATTTTGATATATGTCAAGGTATCAACTTCATACATGCACACATTGCACATTTAGCCCTCCCTCCAATCCCACTCTGTTCCCTTCCCTTTCCCTCCCTTTCATGCACTGGATAGTGATTGGGTCTTATAGGTTTGTGTATGTACAATATTTTTTACTTTGTTACTAATGTCCACAGTGTAGTTCTTTCTTTCTTTATTTTTATTGGTGCATTGTAATCATACATCTTGATGGGTTTCAGTGTGGTAGAAGTATACATGCACACATTGGTCAATTAGCTCTCCCCCAATTCTCACCCCCATTCCTTCCCCCTTCCCTCCTTCTCGTGCTCAGCATAGTAGTTGACTTTGATATATTTGTGTATGTACGTCCTGTGCATTAGGGTGTTTCCCTCTTCCCCCTCTCATCTTCCTCAGGTTGCCTTCTTTACTCATCTAAGGTTTTCTCTGTCTTTGTCTGGAGTCCCTCCTACGCCCTATTCTCCCTATCTTCCGCATATTAGGGGGAGCATCCGACTTTTCACTTTTTGTGACTGACTAATCTCACTAAGCATAATGTTCTCTAATTCCATCCATTTCCCTGCAAATGACGTAATTTTGTCCTTCTTGATGCCTGTGTAAAATTCCATTTTGTACATATCCTATAGTTTTGTAATCCATTCATCTGTTGATGGACATCTTGGCTGGTTCCATAGTTACACAGTATAGTTCTTGTTATTCCTATTACTGGCGAATAAATCAAGTTTCAGAGAAATTGTATAACTTGTCCAAATCATACAGCCATTTTGCTGGATGAACTGGAATTCAAAATTCAATTTCTGTAAGTCCAATGCATGGGCTTTCCTCTTCACTCCATTCATGTTTGACCCCTTTCTCTATAGCCAAACACCGCAAATCTACAAGGACCAGGCAGAGCAGGGGACTTTGCCAGCTAGGGATGGGATGACTGGAGGGCTCAGGTCTCGTTCACAGGGGCAGCTGCTAACCCATGTCAGCTGTCTTCAGGGGTTGCCATACAGGAACACAGGCTGAGCAGCTCTAGCTCCAACTTTTCAAAGGAAGCGGGAAGCTTGCTTTTTTTTTTTTTTTTTTTGCGGTACCGGGGATTGAACCCAGGGGTGTTCTACCTCCGCGCTACACCCCCGGCCCTATTTTTTATACTTTATTTTGAAACCGGGTCTCACGAAGTTGCCAAGAGCCTCACTAAGTAGCTGAGGCTGGCTGCGAACCCGGATCGTCCAGTCTCCGCCTCCCAAGTACTGGGATTACAAGTGTGTGTCACCAAGCCTGGCTGGAAGCTTGCATTTTGATGTGAAATCTGTGAATATTTAAATGCTGCCAATTAATTAAAAATTATTTTAATGATGTGGACTAAATAATACATACTTGCTGGCTATATTTAGCCCCTACCTTCTACTTTGCTTTACCTACAGGCTTTCAGATGTGACAAGGGATTAATCAGAACATCATCACTGTCCTGGGCTGGGGGTGTAGCTCAATGGTAGAGTGCTTGCCTAGGTGCATGGGGCCATGGATTTGATCCCCAGCACTGCAACAACAACAACAAAAATCACTGTACAATGGAAAGACAAGGCCATTCACTTATGATATTAAAATTTTTCTAATAGGCACATTAAAAAATAAAAAAGTTGTTGGCCGGGTGTGGTGGTGCATGCTTGTACTTGGGAGGCAGAGACAGGAGGATCGCAGGTTTGCGGTCAGCCTCAGCTACTTAGTGAGGCCCTCTGCAACTTAGTGAGACCTTGTTTTGAAATAAAGAATAAAAATCAGGCTGGGGGTGTAGTTCAGAGATAGAATGCCTCTGGGTTCAATCCCCAGTACTGCAAAAAAGAAGTTGAAATTAATTTTAACAATACATTTTATTTATCCTAACATATTCCACATATTATTGTTTTAACATGTAATGAATTTAAAAACTATTGAGATATTTTACTTTCAAAACATGTCAATTTTTTTTTCTTTTTGTATCAGGGATCGAACCCAGGGCCATTCTACCTTTGAACTACACCCTCAGTCCTATTTAATTTAATTTAATTGATTGATTGATTGATTGATACTAGTGATTGAACTCAAGGGCGTTCTACCTCTGAACTACACCCCCAGCCCTGTTTTATTTTTTATTTTGAAACAGTCTCACTAAGTTGCGGAGGCCTCACAAGTTGCTGAGGCTGGCCACGAACCTGCGATACTCCTGTCTCAGCCTCCCAAGTACTGGGATTACAAGCGTGTACCACCACGCCTGGCTTATTTTTTATTTTGAAACGGGGGCTCACTAAATTGCTGAGGCTGGCCTTGAACCTGTGATCTTCCTGTCTCACCTCCCAAGTACTGGGATTACAAGAGTGAACCTCCGTGCCTGGCTTAGAACATATCAATTTGAACTCATCATTTTCAAGTGTTCCCTAGCCACCTCTGACAAGTAGATACCATATTGAGCAGTGTAGGATTATAAGCTACAAACATCTCCCAGGTGAGACCTGTTTATATTTCTTCTTCACCAGGAAATAGTCCCCTACCCTAGCTGTTCTAAGAGTTTGTCAAAAGCCTTGTTTTTCTTTGGCAAATGAAGGGGATTTTTTTCCCCATTCTTTCAACTGTGACGGAACTTAATATATTAGGATATATTGCTGAGCAAATTTATTTCTGTATCTTAGTGGTTTGCATTGAGTAATTTTTCAACAAACACCAATTTGTTCAATAAACATCAAGTAAAGAGAGTAACAGGTATCAACTTCTTAAACTGATAATGTTCTGGAACGAAGAACTAAAGTTTATGTAAATTCATCCCAAGAAATAGTTTGTTAGAATTATCAATATGCTGTTGAGGTGCAGCAATTTCATATAAGGAGCAGCTGGACATAAAGCTCCTAAGAGTTTGGAATGGAGAGCAGGGTGGAGATTTTAAATGATACACTTAGAGAACTCTGAATGTAGGACTGGATGTGTCTAATGGCTATGGCAGATAACAGGTGTCTTAGTCAGCTTGGGCTGCTGTAACAAAATACCACAGGTTGGGTGGTTTAAACAGCTATTATTCCTTAAACACTGAAAGTACAGCAGGCTGTGTCAAGCACTTGCGTACTTTGTTTTTTTTTTTTTTTTTGCGGTACCGGGGATTGAACACAGGGGCGTTCTACCTCTGCGCTACACCCCCGGCCCTATTTTTTATCCTTTATTTTGAAACCGGGTCTCATGAAGTTGCGGAGGGCCTCACTAAGTAGCTGAGGCTGGCCGCGAACCTGGATCCTCCAGTCTCCGCCTCCCAAGTACTGGGATTACAAGCGTGCGCCACCACGCCCAGCCGCGTACTTTGTTCTTGACCCTTACAAGTTTGTGTGTATTTATTTCCTGCTTGTATTACAAATTGGAAAAAGAACTTAACCAAGGTCATGGCTTAGTAAGTAGGTGGACCAACTAATTCAAGCCTGATTCTTTTTTTTTTTTTTTTGGTACTGAGGATTGAACCCAAGGGCATTCTACCTCCGAGCTACACCCCCAGCCATTTT
>PVJS01064050.1:0-10333 GCA_004027185.1 Glis glis | reverse complement strand
GGGGGCGTGGCAGCCATGTTGGAGGCGGGGCTTGGTTGCTAAGGGGCGGTTGCTGGGGGCGTGGCAGCCATGTTGGAGGCGGGGCTTGGTTGCTAAGGGCAGTTGCTGGGGGCGTGGCAGCCATGTTGGAGGCGGGGCTCAGTTGCTAAGGAGCGGTCACTGGGGGCGTGGCCGCTATGCTGGAGGCGGGGCTTGGTTGCTAAGGAGAGTGTTTTTTGTTGCCTCCTCTCCCCCTCTTATTTTTATTTTATTTCAATGCTTATGTTTATTTGATTGATTTTATTGATTCAATTTTTATTTACTTATTTATTTTAATTTTTTATTTTATTTTCTTATTTATTTTTATTGATTCAGTTATTTATTTTTATTTTATTTTAATGTTTAATTTCATCGATTGATTTTATTTATTCAACTTTTACTGATTTTTTATTTTAATTTTTCACTTTATTTTTATTTATTTATTTTCATTGATTCAGTTTCGATTTATTTTTATTTTATTTTAATGTTTATTTTAATTGGATTGATTGATTGCATTGATTCAACTTTTTTTTTCTTGCGGTACTGGTACGGTGACGCACACCTGTCATTCTGGGACTTGGGAGGCTGAGGCAGGAGGCTGGCAGGTTGGAGGCCAGCCTCAGCCACTTAGCAAAGAGACCCTCAGCCACTCAGTGAGACCCTGAACATGACTGTATTTGGAGATGGGTCTTTTTTTTTTTTTTGCGGTACCAGGGATTGAACCCAGGGACATTCTACCTCCGAGCTCCACCCCCAGCCCTATTTTTTATTCTTTAATTTGGAAACAGGGTCTCACTGAGTGGCTGAGGGTCTCTTTACTAAGTAGCTGAGGCTGGCCGCGAACCCGGATCCTCCTGTCTCAGCCTCCCAAGTCCTGGGATGACAAGCGTGCGCCACCACGCCCGGCTCAGATTTATTTTTTAAATAAATCAATATTTCTTGTTAACCTGCTCAGCTTCCTTGACCCCGGATGAGTATCTCCGATTTGATTGACTCATCCCCACTCCCAGCAGAACTCCACTCTCCACTCAAAACCCCTTAGAGCCTGGAAGGGGAACAAAAAAATGCCCATTTATTGATTTTTTAACCACGAAAGTCCGTGGAGTCTCAGATTTATCCTGAGCACTCTGTCTTTGTCTACGGAGTCAGACTCCAGGGGGAGGCTGAGACAGGAGGATCGCAGGTTGCAGTCCAGCCTCCTCCGCCACTTAGCCAGGAAAGAGACCCTCAGCCACCTAGTGAGACCCTGTTTCCAAACCAAAAAAATAAATAAATAAAATAAAAAAGAATGGGGGAGTGTATCTCAGAGTTAGGATGTCCCTGGGTTCCATCCCCACTACGCCCCCCAAAAAATAATAATATTTTTATTATTTAAATAATATTTAAAATAAAAATATATAAAAATAAAAAAATAATATTTTTTATTATTTAAAATTTTTTATTATTTAATTCGCCCCTCCATTTCTCAAATGGAACACTTCCAACCATTCCCCCTGAAAGCCTGAGTTTGATTTGGAGCCGAGTCACTTTCGGCGGCCCCGTAAAATTCTCTCCGAGCTGTTAACATGTCTTCTGAGCGGCCCCAAAGCCCAGGGTATTTTATTTATGGGTGGAAATATGGCTGACTTCGCTCCGAGCATGAAAAGCAACAAATAACTAGAGGCCACGCTGCCTCTTCATGGGAGAACTCCGGCTTCCCACTTATTTCCAACATATTTATATATATTTTTTTTCTTTATCCCGGCGCCTAACACCTTGTAAACGGTTCCCTTACGTGCTACCATATGGTTTTGTTTTTTTTTATTTTTTAAGAAAAAATAAATCCCAGCCGGGCGTGGTGGCGCACGCTTTTCATCCCAGGACTTGGGAGGCTGAGGCGGGAGGATGGCAGGTTGGAGGCCAGCCTCAGCTACTTAGCAAAGAGACCCTCAGCCACTCAGTGAGACCCTCAGCCACTCAGTGAGACCCTCAACCGCTTAGCAAAGAGACTCTCAGCCACTCAGTGAGACCCTCAGCCACTCAGTGAGACCCTCAGCCGCTTAGCGAAGAGACCCTCAGCCACTCAGTGAGACCTTGTTTCCAAATAAAAATCATAAAATGGGACTGGGGGTGTAGCCCAGAGGTAGAATGCCTCTGGGTTGTAGCTGGGCATGGTGGTGCACACCTATCATCCCAGTGTTTGGGAGGCTGAGACGGGAGGCTGGCAGGTTGGAGGCCAGCTTCAGACACTTGGCAAAGAGACCCTCAGCCACCTAGCAAGACCCTGTTTCCAAATTAAAAAGAAATAATGATAATAATAATAATAATGATAATAATAATGTTAATAATAATAATAATAATAATAATAATAAAATAGGGCTGGGAGACCCTGTTTCCAAATTAAAAAATAATAATGATGATAATAATAATAATGTTAATAATAATACTACTAATAATAATAATAAAATAGGGCTGGGAGTGTAACTCGGAGGTGGAACACCCCTGAGTTCAATCCCCAGGATCAAGAAAAAAAAAATCCTAATGAACCAATTTAAAAAGCCATTAATGCCAGCGTCCAAATTATTTTTTTAAAAAATAGCGTTCCCTTTGAATGATTTTATAGACTATGGAGAAAAACAGCTGTTCTCAAGAAATGGGTTTTTTGTTGTTGTTGTTGTTTTTTGCCAAAGACACTCTGCACGGCATTTTGTGTGTGTGTGTGTAAATCTTGATTCGATTAAGTGACAACACTGAGTTATTGACTCGTAAAAGCGATTTATGACGGGATTTATCAACATCCGTTATTTACAAATAATCTTGCCGAATAATTTGTTTTTTCTGTCCTGTCTTGGTCGCAGCTGGATTTGCAGACGGGCTCCAAGAATCTGGCAGAAATGCGTGTCTGTGTTTTGGAAGCGGTTTACAAACAAAACCTGCCATGACGGCTCAATTAAAAGCATTGGAAACCGGGCACAGGGGCGCATGCCCGTCTATTATATCCCGGGACTTGGAAGGAGGCTGAGGCAGGAGGCTGGCAGGTTGGAGGCCAGCCTCAGCCACTTAGCCAAGAGACCCTCAGCCACCTAGTGAGACCCTGTTTCCAAATAAAAACATAAATCAAGGCATGGTGGCACATGCTTGTCATCCCAGTAGGACTTGGGAGGCTGAGGCAGGAGGCTGGCAGGTTGGAGGCCAGCCTCAGCCACTGAGCAAAGAGACCCTCAGCCACTCATTGAGACCCACAAACACCATCACAAATCTCCCTATCATTGAGTTACCCCTGTGATACCCGGCAGGCGACAGTCGAGAAAGACATCCTTACCCAAAGCCTTGATCGACTCTGACCCATACCAGAGCCCGCATTGGCAGCCATATTGATCTTTTTAATATATTTGTAGTGGGCTAGGAATGGTGGCACACCCCTGTCATCCCAGGACTTGGGAGGCTGAGACAGGAGGATCCGGGTTCGCGGCCAACCTCAGCTACTTAGTGAGACCCTCAGCCACTCAGTGAGACCCTGTTTCCAAATAACGAATAAAAAATGGGGCTGGGGGTGGAGCTCGGAGGTAGAATGCCCCTGGGTTCAATCCCCAGTGCCACGAAAAAATTAATAAAATAAAATAAAATAATAAAATAAAATGAAATAAATAAGATAAAATAAAATAATAAATTAAATTAAACTAATAAGACACAAAAAAATAAAATAATAAAATAAAATAGACATCCACTCCAAAGCCCAGAATTGGGGAAAATGGCCTCATTTGGGAGAAAAATGAATTGTGAAGACAAATGACCTCCTCGGAAGAAGAATTCCAGATGCGATAAAAGTTGCGGATATAGAAAGGAGAGCAGCTTGGGTTAATTTTCGAGTTCTTTCTGAATTCAGGATGTGACGAGATCGGCGTGGGTGGACGGATTTTAGAGTCCTTTCTGAACTCATTGACACGTTGAGAACTGGGGGGAGAAAGAAGGAAAAAGATAATACCTGACGAGCTCCACCTACATGAGGAAACATTTAATACGTGATGAGCGCCACCTACAGGAGAAAACAGAGACAATGAATTCTTGAGTGTGTTCGTCAGCTTTTCGCAGCCGCGATCAAAACACCTGACAATCGGAACTTGGAGGAGGAAATAGTTAATACCTGACGACCACAACTTAGACGAGGAAATATTTAATACCTGACGAGCGCCACCTACAGGAGGAAACATTTAATTCCCGACGAGCGCCACCTAGAGGAAGAAAGATTTAATACCTGACGAGCGCCACCTAGAGGAGGAAAAATCAATACCTTACCCGCGTCACCTAGATAAGGAAATTTTCGTACCTGACGAGCGCCAGCGACAGGAGGAGAGATTTAATACCTGACGAGCGCCACCTAAAAGAGGAAAAATTAATACCTGATGAGCGCCACCTATGGGAGGAAAGATTTAATACCTGATGAGCACCACCTAGATAAGGAAATACTTAGTACCCGATGAGCGCCATCTACAGGAGGAAAGATTTAATACCTGATGAGCGCCACCTACAGGAGGAAACATTTAATACGCGACGAGCGCCACCTAGAGGAAGAAAGATATAATACCTGACTAGCACCACCTAGAGGAGAAAAGACTTAATAGCTGAGGAGCGCCACCTAGAGGAGGAAAGATACAATACCTGACTAGTGCCACCTAGAGGAGAAAAGATTTAATACCTGAGGAGCGCCACCTAGAGGAGGAAAAATTAATACCTGACAAGTGCCACCTACGGGAGGAAAGATTTAGTACCTGTCGAGCTCCACCTACTGGAGGAAATACTTAATACCCGACGAGCGCCACCTAGAGGAAGAAAGATTTAATACCTGACTAGCGCCACCTTGAGGAGGAAAAAGTAATTCCTGACGAGTGCCACCTACAGGAGGAAACATCTAATACCGGACGAACGCCACCTAGATAAGAAAATATATTGTACCTGACGAGCGCCATCTACTGGAGGAAACATTTAATAGCCGACGAGCACCACCTAGAGGAAGAAAGACTTAATACGTGATGAGCGCCACCTAGAGGAGGAAAATTAATTCCTGACGAGCGCCATCTAGAGGAGGAAACATTTAATACCTGACTAGCGCCACCTTGAGGAGAAAAGAGTAATTCCCGATGACCGCCACCTACAGGAGGAAAGAGTTAATACCTGTTATGCGCTACCTAGATAAGGAAATATTTAGTACCTGACGAGCGCCATTTACTGGAGGAAACATTTAATAGCCGACGAGCGCCACCTAGAGGAAGAAAGACTTAATACCTGACTAGCGCCACCTAGAGGAGGAAAATTAATACCTGACTAGCGCCACCTTGAGGAGGAAAAAGTAATATCTGACGACCACCACATACAGGAGGAAACATCTAATACCTGATGAGCGCCACCTGCAGGAGGAAAGAGTTAATACCTAGATAAGGAAATATTTAGTAACTGACGAGCGCCATCTACTGGAGGAAACATTTAATAGCCAACAAGCACCACCTAGAGGGAGAAAAAATACCTGACGAGCGCCACCTAGAGGAGGAAAGATTTAATACCTGACTAGCGCCCCCTTGAGGAGGAAAAAGTAATACCTGACGACCGCCACCTACAGGAGGAAACATCTAATACCTGATGAGCGACACCTACAGGAGGAAAGAGTTAATACCTTATGAGTGCCACCGGATAAGGAAATATTTAGTATCTGACGAGCGCCATCTACTGGAGGAAACATTTAATAGCTGACGAGCGCCATCTAGAGGAGAAAAGACTTAATACCTGACGAGCGCCACCTAGATGAGGAAAATTAATACCTGACGAGCGCCACCTAGAGGAGAAAAGATTTCTTACCTGACTAGCGTCACTTAGAGGAGGAAAAATTAATACCTGATGAGCGCTACATACAGGAGGAAACATCTAATACCTGATGAGCGCCACCTAGAGAAAGAAAGACTTAATACCCGACGAGCGCCACCTAGTGGAGGAAAATTAATACCTGACGAGCGTCAAGTAGAGGAAAGATTTAGTACCTGACTAGCGCCACCTTGAGGAGGAAAAAGTAATTCCTGACAAGCGCCACCTACGGGAGGAAAGATTTAATACCTGATGAGCGCCACCTAGATAAGGAAATACTTAGTACCCGACGAGCACCATCTACAGGAGGAAATATTTAATACCTGACGAGCGCCACTTACAGGAGGAAACATTTAATATGCGATGAGCACCACCTAGAGGAAGAAAGATATAATACCTGACTAGCGCCACCTAGAGGAGAAAAGATTTAATACCTGAGGAGCGCCACCTAGAGGAGGAAAAATTAATACCTGACAAGCGCCACCTATGGGAGGAGAGATTTAATATCTGACGAGCGCCACCTACAGGAGGAAACATCTAATACACGAATAGCGCCACCTAGAGGAAGAAAAATATACCTGAATAGCGCCACCTAGAGGAGAAAATATTTAATACCTGAGGAGCGCCACCTAGAGGAGGAAAAATTAATACCTGACAAGCGCCACCTACGGGAGGAATGATTTAACACCTGTCGAGCGCCACCTACTGGAGGAATTATTTAATACCCGACGAGCGCCACCTAGAGGAAGAAAGATTTAATACCTGACGAGCGCAACCTACAGGAGGAAAATTACAAGCGTGCGCCACCACGCCCGGCTCCCTTGCTTCCTCTTACCATCTCTTGTCTTTCCCCCTTTTTTTGCACTGAGGATTGAACCCAGAGGCATTTTCCTTCTGAGCCACACCCCCAGACCTCTTTATTTATTCATTTTGGGTACGACGGATGGACCCCCAGGGACAATCTTCCTCAGAATTATGCCCCATATTTCTTTATTTAATTTCTTTATTTAATTTTTATTTAATATTTTCTTTATTTAATTTTGGTATCGAGGATGGAACCCAGGGCCATTTTACCTCTGAACTACACGCCCAGCCCTTTTTATTTTTTATTTGGAAACAGGGTCTCGCTAGGTGGCTGAGGGTCTCTTTGCTAAGTGGCTGAGGCTGGCCTCCAACCTGCCATTGTCCTGTCTCAGCCTCCCAAGCACTGGGATGACAGGTGTGCACCCCCATAGGTGTACATAAAGTAGGATATAAAAAGCAGGTGGGTGTGAATTTCTTAATCCAAATCCTGATGGGTTGAAAGCATTTCCCTACAGAAGCTAAACTCAATGTCCTCACGACAATAAAACCGTGTTCCATAGTAAATACCGGCCTTCCTGGGCCTCCACGGTTTCCTACTAAGAACGAGCACTGTGGTGGCGCATGCGTGTAATATCCCGGGACTTGGGAGGCTGAGACAGGAGGATCGCAGGTTGGAGGCCAGCCTCAGCCACTTAGCAGAGAGACCCTCAGCCATTCAGTGAGACCCTGTTTTAATATAGTGGATGCCTGTCATCTCGGGACTTGGGAGGCTGAGACAGGAGGATCTCAGGTTGGAGGCCAGCCTCAGCCACTGAGCAAAGAGACCTTCAGCCACTTAGTAAGACCCTGTTTCCAAATAAAAAATAAATTAGGGCCAGGGGTGGAGCTCGGAGGTAAAACTTCGCCCCTGGGTTCAATCCCCAGGTACCAAAAAAATTCTCAGAGAAGACATTTCTTTGGTAAATTCCTTCTCAAAGCGTGGAGTTCCACCTTCTGCTAGACTTATAAAAACAAAATTAAACGCAGACTTTTTTTTTTAAAAAAAAATCGCTTCGCCGGGTGTGGTGGCGCACGCTTGTAATTCCAGTACTTTGGGAGGCGGAGACCGGAGGATCCGGGTTCGCGGCCAGCCTCAGCTCTCTCTCTCTCTCTCTCTCTCTCTCTCTCTCTCTCTACTTAGTGAGGCCCTCCGCAACTTCGTGAGACCCGGTTTCAAAATAAAGTATAAAAAATAGGGCCGGGGGTGTAGCGCGGAGGTAGAACGCCCCTGGGTTCAATCCCCGGTACCGCAAAATAAATAAATTAATTAATAAAAATTTAAAAAAATTTAAAAATCGCTTAATTTCGTGACTGCAAGTCAGCCACGCCCTCTAGTGGTTTATCATTAAAAAACATCCACGTCTCAAAAAGGCCGACATTACTCGATGTTGAGGCCGGGGAAGGATAGGAATGGTTGTTTTAAATTTTTCCATTACGTTAGCCAGGCACAGTGGTGGCGCACGCCTGTCCTCCCAGACCTTGGGAGGCTGAGACAGGAGGCTGGCAGGTTGGAGGCCAGCAACCTCTGCCACTTGGCAAAGAGACCCTCAGCCACCTAGGGAGACCCTGTTTTAAAATAGAAAATAGCAAGCCGGGTGTGGTGGTGCACGCCTGTCATCCCAGGACTTGGGAGGCTGTGACAGGAGGCTGGCAGGTGGGAGGCCAGCCTCAGCCACTTCGCAAAGAGACCCTCAGCAACCTAACAAGACCCTGTTTGAAAATAGAAAATAAGATAGGGCTGGGGGTGGAGTTTGGAGGTAGAATGACCCAGTTCTGCATAATGAGTTAATTAATTAATTTCCATCTCGAAAGATAAACTACGGAGCATAAAGGCCATGAAAAGCAGGTTCCCATGGCGGCTGAGAGCAGCCCCGTGTCTACCCTTATCAGTGGATCAATCTCGTGGCTTTGTTCTTGCAGGATTTTCTTGTCTTGCTCAATCCCCGGTGCTCTCTCCAGTGGCCGCGTTGCAATCACAAAACCAGCCAGGTGTCTCCGCTCCATCAAATTTCAAACCAGGTTTCATGCAAAGGAACATACCATATATATATATATTTTCCATTTTGAAACAGGGTCTCATTAAGTGGCTGAGGGTCTCTTTGCTAAATGGCTGAGGCTGGCCTCCAACGTGCCAGCCTCCTGTCACAGCCTCCCATCATTTTTTATTTGGAAACCTGCGCCACCACCACTACAACCCGGGCTCAGATAAATCTTAACATAGAACATATCTGTTGCCTTCTCATTTTATTTTATTATTTTATTTATTATTTTATTTTATTTATTATTTTACTTTATTTTACTTATTATTTTATTTTATTTATTATTTTATTTTATTTGTTATTTTATTTTTTTATTTATTTTATTTTTATAATTTTATTTTATTTGTTTTATTATTTTATTTTATTTATTTTATTTTTTATATTTTATTTTATTTTTTATTTTATTATTTTTTAAATTTTATTTATTATTTTCTTTTATTATTTTCTTTTCTTTTATTATTTTTTCGGGAGGACAGTAAATCCAGGCAGGTTTCACAGACCGTGCTGGGTCTTGTGGTTGCGGCCACAGTAAATCTCGATGAAGCGAACCGCAAAGCGTCTGTTTAATCAAAGTTGTGCATTTCCCGGAGGGTGTGCGACACATTCCGACAAAATTGGGAGTTGGCTGTTCACAGAGACGGAGTGAGATCGTAACCAGGATGCGTCTGTTTGTTTGTTTGTTTGTTTGTTTGTTTGTTTATTTGTTTGCGGTCCTGGGGATTGAACCCAGGGGCATTCCACCTCCGAGCTCCACCCCCAGCCCTATTTTTTATTCTTTATTTGGAAACAGGGTTTCACTGAGTGGCTGAGGGTCTTTTTTTTTGCGGTGCTGGGGATTGAACCCAGGGGCATTCTACCTCTGAGCGACACCCACACCGTCCCCAGCCCCTTTTTTATATTTTTATTTTCTAAAACAAGGTCTCACTGAGTGGCTGAGGGTCTCTCTGCTAAGTCGCCAAGTCTGGCCTCCAACCTGCACGAGCCTCCTGTCTCAGCCGCCCAAGTAGACTGGGGTTGATTCCTGCTGTGCACTCTTAACTATTAACTCTTAATGACTGTGGAGCTACACACCACCCTCCCCAGCCCCTTTTTTCTATTTTATTTTCTAAAACAAGGTCTCCCTGAGTGGCTGAGGGTCTCTTTGCTAAGTGGCTGAGTCTGGCCTCCAACCTGCACGAGCCTCCTGTCTCAGCCTCCCAAGTAGCCTGGGATTGATTACGGGTGTGCACTCTTAACTATTAACTATGAACGATTGTGGTACGCAACTACAAATAGCTACGACAACCAAGACACATGCATTTGTAGACAAAAGGAATAATAATGACTCTTTACAGAAAAAAGTGATGAAAATATACAATTAATAATATAATTAATAATAGTATATAATATATATAATATTATATATGATATCAATATAATTAATATTATATTATATATAATTAATATTAATATAATTAATATTAATATTAATAATATATTAGTATTATTAGTATAGTAATATATAATATATAAATATATAATATTATATAAATATATTAATAATATATAAAAATATATAAAAATATATAAAATAATATATAAAATATTAATATTAATAATAA
>PVJS01064049.1:0-10334 GCA_004027185.1 Glis glis | reverse complement strand
AGCGTGCACACACATACACACACACACATATGAATTTCCAAATTTCATTTTTAAAATTCTAAAACCTCTTTTCCCCCCTTTTGCCTAATTTGTGTATTTATTTATTTATTTATTTATTTTGCAGTACTGGGGATTAAACCCAGGGGTATTCTACCTCTGAGCTACACGCCCAGCCCTGTTTTGTTTTGTTTTCGGGTTTTTTTTGTGGTACCGGGGATTGAACCCAGGGGCATTCTACCTCTGGGGTACACCCCCAGCCCTATTTTCTATCCTTTATTTTGAAACAGGGTCTCACTAAGTTGCGGAGGGCCTCACTAAGTAGCTAAGGCTGGCCACGAACCTGCGATCCTCCTGTCTCAGCCTCCCAAGTACTGGGATGACAAGCGTGCACCACCACGCCCGGCTCCGTCTCTCTTTATACAGCAAGGGGTCTGGGTCTTCGGATGCTGTGTCTTTGCCAACATCCTGTCTGGATTATTGATCGAGAGGCTGGACGTTTGTAAGCTCTCATTTTTGCAAGAGTTCTTAGGCTGCGGTTTGGCAAACTGCAGAGCCCGGGCCCTTCAATATTCATGCTCCTTCTATGGATGTAGAGTAAATGAGAATCTGGGATACCTGCATTATCCAAACCATCTGCTTCACTCCGTCTTTGAAAATGAGTAGGTGGGGGAAATTTATAAGCATTTTCTCTTGTCTCTTGTTGCTAAGGAAACTACTAGTTTTTGTATGAGTAATCCTAGCATCCCAAAAGCACAAGGGCGCAGCCTCTGCTCCCCTCTTTCTTCAAAGGCAAGAAATGTCTTCTCTGGAGAGTTTCCTCCTCAACCACACTCCAAGGACATTATAAGATTCCAAGTGAGTCAGAAACTCATGGGGCTGAATTTTTGTTCGGCCTTTTCAGCCGGTGCTGAGCGAAGGGAGGAATCCACAAAGTTCGCCTCACACAACAAAACGACTGCGCACTCGCGCCGCTGCGTTTTATAAGATGCTATTTTGTCGTTCGTGCACATAAGACGCTGGAGAAATGAAAAGATCCATTCTGCCCCCATCAAACTGGAAGTCGTTTTACTGAAAGAACCTTGAGTGGGATGAAAACAAAATAAAAAATAATTACGTTCAGTTCCCTGGGGCTTTCTGCCTGCAAACATAAAAGAGAACCCACAAAGAGTGGGAAGCCGTAGAGGGTTTGCATATCCTCCGGGGTCTTGGCAAACATCCCTCCTCCCTGGAGACAGCCCACATCTCAGCATAGGAGAGAACACTCTCAAAGGAACTGTTGAAATGCAGCGTCCGTGCCTCGTGGGTTTGCTTGTTTCAGTACAGTGAAAATTGCTCGTGGCACATTTTGTACTAGGAAGGCATTTGTGCCCAGCACAGAAAATGACTACAGACAACCAAGTGACTTGCATTCTGCCTTTGGAGACAATTGGATGCCACCCCTAATCGACAGGACATTTGCATAACTCATTTATGCAATACTCATCTCTTCAGCTCACAGCCGTTGTTAGAGGAATTGGTGTGGTGGACACCTCCCTGCAAAACCTCCCCTACATAATCCCCAAAGCAGAGAACTTTTGCACACAGTTAGTTAAGAAAGGGGACCCTAGCCAGGCATGGTGTTGCACACCTGTAATCCCAGTACTTGGGAGGCTGACACAGGAGGATTGTGGGTTCGAGACTAGCCTCAGCAATGTAGCAAGTCCCTGTTTTAAAATAAAAATAGGGCTGGAAGCCGGGCATGGTGGTGCATGCCTGTAATCCCAGTATTCGGGAGGCTGAGATAGGAGGATCGCAGGTTTGAGGACAGACTCACAAAGTAGTGAGACTCTCAACAACCTAGTGAGACCCTGTTTCAAAACAAAAAATAAAATTGGGCTGGGGAGTGTAGCTTGGAGGTAGAATGGTCCTGGGTATCCACACTACCCCAAAAATAAAAAGGGATGCTGATGCTAAACCAGGATAGATCTTTTCTTTTTCCTTAATGCATATTAATTATACAGAAAGGGACAGACATTAACAGACTTACTATCCTGTGCTTTGTGTGACATACAAGAAAGCAATCAAAGAAAGAAAGAGTCAATGACACCAGTTGGTGAAGGCAAAAAAAAAAAATGGGGGGATGATTTAATCCTGGTTTAAAAAGAGTGGGGAAAGAAAGAACTTCTCTGCGGTTCTTGTATTCATAGCAAAGCAGTAAAATTAGTGCTTAAAGAACCTGAAAGTTCAACTGCAACTTTTAACATTACAAACACTGCATATGAGCATGATCCCTCCCCCAGTAGAGGCCATGTGTGACCATCATGACCCAAGACCCATGCTTAAACTTACTGACTTGTTTGGGCTTCATTTAGTTGCTGTCAGTAAAATTAGGGGAGTGAGCAAAGATTATTATCATAAACCTGAAGACACAGTGATATACATCAGAACAACTTAATGTGTGGTCCTCTGGACCAGGAGCAGTCACACCAACAGGGAGCTTGATAGAAATGCATATTCTCAAGCTCCAGACCCGGAGGGTCTGAATTGATGGGTGGGATCCAGGTGTCTGTTTCAGCAAGGTCCCCAGGTGAGGCTGATGCACACTGAGGACCACTGGTTCAGTCTGTTTGAGCCCCATACACAAGAAAACCCCCAATGTCCTTCATGTCTGTCACTAGCTAACTACTTACTATGTACACAAATTAGATATAGATCACTTCCAGTACCATCCTCTGACCCATCCAGATCTCAGAAATCCAGATGATAGTAGCTGCTTTAGTCAGCTTTTTTATTGTTGTGACCAAAACACCTGACAGGCACAACTTAAAGGAGGAGAGGTTTATTTGGTTCACGGTTTCAAAGATTCAGTCCATGGTTGGCTGGCTTCAAGGAGAAACATCATGGTAGCAGGTCATGGCAGAGGAAAGTTGCTCAGCTCATGGCAGCCAGGAAGCAGAGAGAGAGAGTAGAGGGGTACAGAGACATACATAGTCCCCAAGACCATGTCCCCAATATCCCATCTCCTCCATCCATGTGCTACCTCTGAACCTCTAAACCTTGCTGCATTAGGGACATTCTTTCAACATATGATCTTTTCTGGGACATTCCAGACCCAGACCATAACATTAGCCAAGGTCCTATTGAATATGCATGAACTCCACAGGGCATAATTTATTGAATCCTTGAAGCAGACCCAAGAAAGAAGGACATATTAAGGGGAAAAGTAGAAACAAAATACTTAAGAAAGTATGCTGCCATTAAATATGCAGTTTGAAAGAAGTGTGTAAAAATATGGAGAAATATATTATAAAATTATGCTGAAAATGCAGAATATAGAATTATATATTCAGTGTAATCACATCTTTAGAATATGAATTTAAAAATGAAATGACTGGGAAGAAATTGGTAGCAGTCAATGTCTTTGGGTGTTGAGACAACAAATAATTTTGTTCTCTTTAATTCACAAATTAAAAAAATTGTGTATTGCTTTTTGAGACAGGTTCTTGTCAAGTTGCTGAGGTTCTCACTAAGTTGCTGAGGCTGGCCTTGAACCTGCAATCCTCCTGTCTCAGCCTCCCTAGTACTAGGATTGCAGGCATGTACCACCATGCCTGGCTCTAAGGACCTAGTTCTTAAACCAAGTGATTTCCTCACTAGTTCCTTAGACAGAGTTATGCTTCAGCTTAAAACTATCCCAGTTGCTTCAAATTATAAGATCTCAGAGAAACAGAAGTCAAACAGATACTCAGAAAGATAGAAAATGTTATTTCTCAGAATATTGACTTCACCTTGAAAATATGCTTGGGCCGCCTTGAAGAAGACCTCAATGAATGCTTTTTTCAATGAAATAGCACCTACTTTCATGTCACATTGGTAACTTTAGGTTATAAATAACAAGAGGCATCCCAGAGTCACCACTGAGAAGGGTATAAATTTTAGACTCAGCAGAAGGAGCCTGAAGTCTAGGCACAGCTTACTCTGGGACAGAAGGAGCCTGAAGCCTAGGGACCTACATACTCTGAGGCAAGTCCTGACCACATTTCATCCATCAGCTACACTTTCCTCCTCTGAAAATGAAGATAATGATCCCTGCTTTGTAAGGTGATTGAGTCTTGAAGGAATAATGAAAAGGACATTTTCCACTTATACACTGCATTGTGGCAGTTAATGTGGAGCAGTTGGTGGTTAAAAAAAGTAATAGAAGACAATATTTTGTGACTTAGGAGAGAAATCTATTCCTCTGTACTCAAAAAGCAAAAGGGAGAAACACTGCTGCTGAGTTCATAAAGAGGTGCCGATTCTTAGGAAAACAAGTTGGCGACACCTTGGTGCCAACTCTTCCATCCCTATGAACCCAAGTGTCTCAGGCAGCATTCCCACTGCTGTGACTCAATAACCCTGACCACACTACTTCGAGGAAGGAAGATTTAGGTGCTCACAGATTTTGGAGATTTCAGGGTTCAGTCCATGTGAGGCCAGGTCTGCAGAGCTCAGAGCATGGTGGCAGGAAGCAGAGAGAGGAAAAGAAGAAGGCTCTGCTCTCACATCAGGAAGACCAGAAGCAAGAGAGAGAAAGGGCAAGGGGAGGAGGGACCTTATATAATCCCAAGGCCACATCCCCAGCAACCACTCCTTAGCAACCAATCCCCACCCCCAACATGGCTGCCTACTCCCCTTGAGGTCTCAGGGGACAATATAAATCCAAGCTATTACACCAAGAGAACTTTAGCTCCCCTGTGCTTGGAGGCAAGCCTGAAAATACATTCACAGCAGCATTGTTTATAAAAGCAAAAGATTAAAATCAACCCTGATTCCCTAAGTCAGAAGAATGGATAAATCATTGTGGCATAGCTCCCCAGCAAAATATTTTAAAGACATTAAATTGAATGAACTACATTAAAAAAAATAGAAGCGAAGTTGAGTAGAAAAAGCAAGTCCCAATAGGATGGATATTCTTCATAGAAAACACAAAACAACCAAGAGTTAATTATTATTTAGGCTTACATATATATGTTTGTTAAAAACAACAAGAAAAGTCAGGCATGGTGGCACACACCTATAATCCCAGTACTTGGGAGGCTGAGACAGGAGGATCATCCTGGGTTCAAGGCCAGCCTGGGCAACTTGGCAAAGGCCCCAGTAACTTAGGGAGAGCCTCTTTCAAAATAAAAAAATAAAACAGGAGTGGGGGTATAGCTCAGAGGTTGAGAACATGACCGAGACCGAGACCGAGACTGAGACCAAAGTCAAGGAATGAAAAATCCAAAGTTCAGGCTCATGGTTACTTCTGGGAAGAGGAGACAGAAAAGATAAAGAGGTATGCACAGCTGAGTAAAAGGGATTAATAATGTCCTGATTCCTGAGCTCATTGGGTGTTATGTGTTATTTAATGACTAGAAAGGGAAATTGAAGGCAATGTGTGGACCAAGTATGTCCCATTCCATGCCTTTGATTTTTTTTAATTCTATAAAGATGGACAGAACATTCCTCTAAAGGATGTTCTTAGTCTGGGAAAACATGAGTCAGTTGTGGGGACTCAATTTATCAGAGTCATGGGGAGAGGAGAACAAAGGGTAAAGAAAGAGTACAATAAAAGCAGCCACAGCAAAATAAATTGTTGTGAACAATATCTGTCTTAGTCCATTTGGGCCACTATAATAGAATTCTATAAGCGGAGGGGCTTAGGGACAACAGAAACTTACTGCGATAGTCCTAGAGGCTGTAAGTCCAAGGTCCAGGTGTGGTAGATGAGGCTGTGTCTGATGAGGACTGCTTCCTGGTTCATAGATGGTGCCTTCTTGCTGCATCTTCATATGGTGGAAGGGAGCTTTCTGGGATTTTTTTTTTAAAAGGGCACTAATCCATTCCTGAGGCTCCACTCTCATGACCTCATCCCTTCCTGAAGATCCCACTTCCTAATACCATCACCTTGGGGGTAAGGATTTCAGAATATGAATTTGGGAAGGATATTCAGTCCACAGCACTGGCTAAGCCATGGAGAAAGAGTGGTAGGAGTTTGAGAATTAAAAAATAAGCACAAAGCTCATAACTGGAGAAGCATCGGCCCAAATGTCCTCTTCTACCATCTTGGAACATTGGCACTTGGCTTCATCTATAGACTGTTATTTAAAGTTTTCTCCTTCTGGCTAACACCTATACATCACATATATTTATTTTAAAAGACTTTTATCTTCACACTTTGGCCTTCTTTCCAAAAAGAAAATAATATCTTTGGATACTAAAAAAGTTTCATCACTGCCTGAAAAAACAAAAAGTTGTTCCACCAGTGTATTTATCCACTGTGGATTAAAGCCCCAATTCAATTATTTCACCACCGAATATTGTTGCCTTGTTGCACATGAGCTTTTCTGGGGGACCCCCCCATATCCAACCCATAACAACATCTTCGTCCTCTGATAAGCACTTTCATTTATGAAGAAGCTCTCTGCCTCTTTATGGGTGAGATGCAAATGGCTAGAGATACACAAAGCAGACCTTTCCTTTGCTTTTCCTGTGTGTGTGTGTGTGTGTGTGTGTGTGTGTGTGTGTGTTACTAGAGACTGAACCCAGGGGTATTCTACCTCTGAGCTACACCCCCAGCCCTTTTTATTTTTTGTTTTTGAAACAGGGTCTCACTAAGTTGCTGAGGCCAGTCTCGTTGAACTGTGATCCTCCTGCCTCAGCCTCTGAGTACTGGGATGACAGGGGTACGCCACTGTATGTGGCAAGGCAGACCTCTCCAAAGCTGAGGTCTCCCATGTTCCAGCCCCATTTTCTTACCTGCCCCATAGCAATGGGGAAGAGGAGGGGGTGGGCCAGTGGGTTCCACTGGACTCCATCCACATCCTGGGTGGGGCAAACAGCATCACAGGGCCACCTGGCTGCATGGTTTCTTCTCTGTCTTCATCAGGAGCCCAAAGCTGAAATTGCAAGGGAAGGAAGCAATCAATGCAATTCCCAACGCACTTTCAGCTGGGTGAGTGGTCTGTTTTTTTCACTCTCCCCATTCCAGCCTGCTCCTTGGCTTTAGCAAATCTTGGACTCTAACTAGAAAATAAATGTCCAAACAATGCAGGTTCAGTTAACATAGGCACTGATTGCTGTTTCCTTCGGAGCAAAGGGAATCACTTCTTTTAATCAGTGGGGTGAGAAGCCAGAAGATTAGATGCAAGTCATTGAGGCTCTGGGAAGACTTCAGTGTTGAAGTCACTCTTACAAAGTGAGAACACTAGGAAGTTAGGATCATGCCCAGGACTTTTTTTATTTTTTGGCACTTGGGATTGAACCCAAAGGCATTCTACCATCAAGCTACACCCCCAGCCCATACATTTTTTTCATTTGGAAACAGGGTCTCTGAGGGTCTCACTAAGTTGCTGAGACTGGCCTGGAACCTACAACCCTCCTGTGTCAGCCTCTGAAGTATTCAGATTATAGGCTTGCACCACCATGCCCAGCCTCAGAATTTTTTAATATTACAAAACCAGGGCTACACCAACAAACCATAACACCCTAATCTCTAGGCAGGTAGAGGTGGGGAGCCAGGCTCCCCCAAATAACTCTGGGTTGTCACTGTCATGAGGTAGCATCCCAATCAAGACCAATCAAACCACCAAAAGTGTTAATTAACAGCCTTTATTTACCGGCTGACCAGGACTGCACAGAGCATAAGACCCAAGTGCAGTAGCTTGTCATTTTTTAGGGCTCCTTTTATAGAGCAAAACTACAAAGCCACAAGCTTTAAGGGAGTGAGAAGTATGGGTTCTCACAGCAGGTTCCCATAGCAGGCTTCCATAGGCTTTGGGGGTGGGAAGCCCCCAAAGGTTCTTTTTAGCATTTGAGCAAGCCAAGCATAATGAACACTCACAACAAGAACAATGACACAATAACATAACACAATGTTGTTACCCATTACCCTGCCAACTTTCTGGTTTGGTTTTTTAAGGCCAACTTCCCTGTTTTAGGGCCAGGTTTGAGGCCATGCTGGGTAACAATATGGAATCACTCTAGCTAACAAGTTACTCTGGCTAACAAGCTCTAACTATGCATCATCACATCACCACTGAGATGGGAGGAGTAATGAAACAGCATAGAGGGAAGAACTGAAGAGAGCTGGTGAATCCTCAGAGGGTCCTCATTTACATAAAGTTGGAGGGGGGAATCAATTACCTCCATGTCCTGAAGTCTACTATCTGCCCTTTGTCACTTGTGAAAGGCAGGGCAGCACAGTCCAGAGAAGACAGAGGCCAACAGATAGCCCTCTCCACAACCTCCACCCGTTCTCCTCCCCACAGATGCTCTTATCTAGAAAACTCACTTGTTTCATGTTTTATCTTTCCTTTGAGTGACTGTTCTCTCTATATTGCTTTTCCAAAGAGAACAGAGAGATCTCCTAAAAGCTATTTATGTTCCTAGAAAAGATAAATCGCCACTTCCCCCAAATTTTCATGACAAACTGCATTCCAAACCCAATGGGAGAGTCTGTTTGTTTTGTATTCAAATTACATCATCTCCTTTCCAGAAATAATTGAACTCCACTCATCTTCTCTGCTTTAAAAAAAAATCTTTCCAGAACACACCAGGGAGATATTCTGTACAAATATGATTTCATTATACATCTGTGGCAGCCCTGAAATTAATAAAGACTCATATTTCTACATATTTATTATTACATCTGTCTTTACATAATAACCATTATATAGAGGTGTACATATAAAATATATATATTTGTATTGCATATATAAAATACATATTTATAGTATTGGTTTTGCATATAAAATATGTATGTGATTATAATTGCATATCATAAATGTACAGGGCATGGGCATTATATGGAAATATACATACTATGTGTAATGTATAGAGTACATATATGTTATCTGGTTGTGAACAGATCCATGACAAACATGTTACTTGGTTATCTGGATAATATAGTTAGATATAGAATGTCCCCTGAAAAGCTCATGAATTGATGTTCAGAGTTGATATAATTGAATCATGAGGGCTATAGTCTCATCAGTGTGTAAAATCCATTGTAGTGGACGTACTGGGTGGTTACATGGATAGGTGGGGTGTGGCTGGAGAAGGTGGGTACCTGGGGTGTGGTCTTTGGGACTGTGCTTGTATCTTTGAATACCCTTGCTTGTTTTCTCTCTTGCTTCTGGCCTCCATGATGTGAGAACAGAGCCCTTGTGCTCCCTCCCTCTCTGCTTCCTGCCACCATGCCCTGAGCTCCTCTGCAGACCCAGCCTCACATGGACTGAACCCTGAAATCTCCAAAAACTGTGAGCAAATAAACCTTCCTCTCAGTTGTGTAGTCAGGCTTACTGGGTTGCAGCAGTGAGAATGTTAACTGAGACACCAGTAGACTTGAAGAATTATCATGAATTTGAAATTACTGGGGTAGAATTTGAAAAGCATTGCCTGTGCTTGCTGGACATATCTGTGTGGTCTTATTTCCCCCCCTCAGGTTAGAGCTAGTTGTTACCTACCTGGGGATACCCAGGTACCAACTTATGTTTGTTGATGGCAGTATTGATCATCTAGACCAACCAATCAACCTCTGTGAGCCCCCACCACTTCTGGATGCATTGTCTGAAATTGCAACATTCTCCAGCGTGCACCTGCTCTATCTTCCTCTCCTACTTTACTTTTCTTCTTGCCTCTCTTTATTATCAAACTTGCTATGCATTTTACTTATTTTTTCTATGTCTGTTTGTTTGTTTTCTGGTACTGGGGATTGAACCTAGGGGCACTGTACCTCTGAGCTACACCCCCAACCCTATTTTATTTACTTATTTATTTATTTATTCATTCATTCATTCATTCATTTTCAGTAGTGGGGATAGAACCCAGGGGGCATTCTACCTCTGAGCTACACCCCCAGCTCTATTTTTTTTTTTATTTTGAAACAGGGTCTCACTATGTTAAGGGTCTCACTAAGTTACTGAGGCTGGACTCCAACCTGTGATCTTCCTGTCTCAGCCTCAGCCTCAGCCTCCCAAAGACTGGGATGATGACAGGTATGCAACACCACACCCAGCCATTTTACTTATTTATCTTCTAGATTTTTCTGACTTCTCCACTAGACTATAGGCTCCATAAAGGCAAGAACTTGGAGATGCCTGCTCACCTGTAAGTGGCAAGTGCTTGGAACACTGGCTTGCAAGGAGTGAGTGAAAAATAAGTGTCTGTGGTGACATGAATAAGGCAGAATCCAGACAGATTGATGAAGGTTAAAAGGCAGAAGAATAAGAGAAAAGAGGAAGGAAGAATAGATCATGATGCCTGTGATAGTTAATCTAGGTTGTCAACTTGACCTGATCATGACACACCCAAGATTATGTGATTTTGGGTGT
>PVJS01064048.1:0-10332 GCA_004027185.1 Glis glis | reverse complement strand
AAACACCTGGTTGTGCTGTACTTGACCTCAGAACAGCCTAGCATTTTCTTTCCTGTTAGAAAGGGTTCCCTTACATGCCACTGTTTGTGCATTAATAGTTGAATTGTCCTTCTTTTTTTAATATTCGTTTATTGGTGCATTGTAATTATACATTTTGATACACATCAGTGTAGCAGCATCATACATGTGCACATTGCTCATTTAGCCCTCCCTCAAATCCCACCCTATTCCCTCACCCCTCCCTCCCTTTTGTGCTCCGCATAGTGATTGAGTCTTCTAAGTTTGTGTATATACATCATGTTCTATAGTGTGTTTCCCTCCACCCCCCTACCAACTCCCTCAGTTAGGTCACCTTCTTTGTTCATCTAAAGTTTTCTTCTTCTTTGTCAGGAGTCCCTTCTAAGTCCCATTCTATCTAGCTTCCACATATTAGGGGGGACATCTGACTTTTCACTCTTAGTGACTTACTAATTTCACTTAGCATAATGTTCTCCAGTTCTCTCCATTTCCCTGCAAATGATGTAATTTTGTTCTTCTTTGTGGCCGTGTAAAATTCCATTGTGTACATATCCCATAGTTTTATGATCCATTCATCTGTTGATGGACACCTTGGCTGGTTCCATAGTTTGGCAATTGTGAATTGTGCAGCTATAAACATAGATACACATACATTAGTCTGGTAGTTTGGTTTCAGTCCTTTTGGGTAGATGCCTAGAAGTGGTATTGCTGGGTCATATGGTAGGTTCATTCCCATTCTTTTAAGGATCCTCCACACTGTTTTCCACAGCAGTTGCACTAATTTGCAATCCCACCAACAGTGTAGTAGAGTTCCTACTTCTCCACATCCTCACCAGCATTTGTTGTTTGTGTTTTTAATGATTGCCATTCTAATTGGCGTTAGGTGAAATCTTAATAGCTTCCTAAATCAATTGAAATGCATATAGAATGTTTTCCTATTTTGCATAAAATCAGAGTTTGGAGTTATAGATTCCTGGGACTTTTATCTGTTATTCTTTGATAAAATAGCCTGTCTGCGTGAATTTCATCCCAAACACTAGTTGTCTGTTAAGGTGCTGTCCAGTTAACTAAGAAAACACATAAGCATCAATCCTTGCACATCACACAATTTTGATAAGAGAAATACTTTATGCAAAAGCAAAGGTGT
This sequence comes from Glis glis, assembly GCA_004027185.1. Taxonomy (NCBI): domain Eukaryota; kingdom Metazoa; phylum Chordata; class Mammalia; order Rodentia; family Gliridae; genus Glis; species Glis glis. The sequence continues at coordinate 9,167 of PVJS01064048.1, read as the reverse complement.
CTTGCTCTGCATTCAAAGCACATAAAGTTATATTGGAGTTAAGAAACTTCAGGTTAGGAAAGTAAGGAAACTTCTGTAAGAAGTAAATATGAAAGTAAGTTGGAAATGTATCTTCTTTTAGCTAGGGGCAATAATATAAAATGGAGAGATATGTTCAAAACTTCCTTTGATAAATGTGGTACATTAGCATTATTTGATTATTATGTTCATCTTGTTTTTGTTCATGCAGAAGAAATCTAAGGCAATGAAGGTGCAATGCAGACTTAGGCAATGTACAAAAAACTGAACTATGGTAGAAGTGTAGAGGTGAATTCAGACCAAACAGAGAATGGTAAGATACCCCCACTTCAAAAAGCAAGATGAATCAAAAAATTAGAGAATGCATGTTCAGAAAAATCAATCCTTTAAACAAATATTGATAAATTCTTTATAAAAAATCTATAAATACAGACAGGAATAAGTGGCAATTATTATGCTAATCACAAGGGGGGATAAAATACTAGAAGCACATAGAAAAAGGAGGGAATGATTATGTTGGAGTTAGTGTGAATGATCCAATTAGAGAGCAAAATTTGTACTGCATTTTGCAATTGCCAGATAGAAAGCAGTATGTGTGTGTGTGTATGTGTGTGTGTGTGTGTCTGGAGGTGACAAGGAAGCAGAGATTTCTTTTTTTTCAAAGACATAGACTGAACAAAGGAAAGCAAGAGATCAACATGCTTAGGGCTCAAGAGACACACCAGTGGGGCTGATTATTGGAATTCTTGGATGGGGGGGCAAAATCATACTGGAAGAAAGTATAATATGACGGAAAATGAATATGTAATATGATGGAAAGCAAAGATTTAATATGGCATAATATGATTTTTAAGAAGTTATGCATAAAATTCCAGGATAGCTGGGGAAGGTGAACTGGGAAGGCCAGGGCCTTGCCTAGGAGTCTGGAGGCAGTTCTGTAGCTGGAGCACTGCTGAGGAGAAAGAGGAGCCTGCAGCAGGGAGCCACCAGCTGGGAGGTCATGTGAGAGGGAGTTAGAAAAAGGGTAGCAGGCCATGTGGGAAAGTGACTGGTGAATACGTGCATGGGTGCACATGCAGGTGAACTTGTAAAACTTCTGAGGGTGACTTGATTTCTTGTGAGAAAGGAAGAATAAATCTCAGATCTGGGACTTATCTGGGGCAAAATCAAATCAGCATGCATAGTCTTAAAGGATTAATCCCACAGAAACAGACCCCAAAGGCCACCAGACCTAACCTTTGGTATACTGGTGGAGTTTAAAGTGTGCTAAAATTCAAAGAGGAGACCAGAGAGGCTGCAGTTCACCAGGGTTAGGACCAGAGAGTGAAGCATATTTTGAGTTTTGTTAAGAAATTTTATCCTTATTCTGAAAGCCCCTGCCAGAGATAGGCAAATATGTCAGGCCCAGTCTTCCTTCTTATTTCTTCTCCTTCTCACAAGCAAGCATTTAGCCAAAGAATAGACAAGCAAAAACTCAAGAAACGATTACAGGAAAATGAAAATAACTATTTCTTTTCATCCTCTCTTTTCCTTTTATAGTTAGAATATAGTATATACACACAATGGAATTTTACTCTAGTGTAAAGAACAAAATGTTGTCATTTGTAGGAAAATGGATGGAACTAAATATTATGCTTAAGCACAGTCAGCCCATCTCAAAACCAAGGGTCTTATGTTTTCTCTCATAAGTGGAAGCCAGAGAGAAAATAAGAAAGAAAAGCAACTTCAGATAAATGAGGATAGAGACCAGTAGAATAGTGGGAGGAGGCTGGGGGAAGCTGGTGGGGAAGGCAAAAAGAAGGCTCAATGAAGGAAAGAGTTCAGATAATGTTATATCCTTATATGAAGGCTTCACTACCAATCTCACTAACATGAATGGGAGAGGAGAGAAAGTGGAGTGAGATCTGGAGGGAATCAGACCAATTACTGTATGCATGTATGTTTGTATCATTGAACTTCACAATGATGTATAATTATAATGCACCAATAAAAGAATATTTAAAAATGAATAAAAGTTTCTAGTTTACCAAGCCCACACACACACCTACCCCATGCACAGATGACATACTCGAGTCTTGTGCTCTGCTTTAATCTGTTCCTTTACACATTCCTTCTTTGATGTTAAAATGATATATGAGATGTGCATGCAGGGCCACCCCTTTAAGAGTCCCATCAATTGTACCTCACATTGCCCAAAGTGTCGCAGTTTGTTCATGGCAAGTCTAAATTAGTAAGATATTATCTTAGGTAGGAAGTTACTAAAATTGGTATAGATCCAGTAAATGCCCCATTTCTCTATAGAAAAATCAAGAAAACAGTAGGTAGATTTGATTCTAGACTTTACTAAACATTAGTTGCCACATACATAGGAATGTAGCAGCAAGGCTGCTTCTTGAGCTATATAATTCACAAGATTAGGTAAAAAATAAATATATACCACAAAGTGCAGATTTCCTACCTTTTCTATATGAACTGCTTTGCTATAATTATTGCCAAAACAGGGAGATGGTAAGGCATAATGCTCCTCTTAGAATATATCTTCAGTTAAGACAGTCTGTTAGGGGATCTATTTGAATGTTTCTCTCATATAAAAAATTTGAAAATTATTGGAACTGATACTGTACAAAAGGTTGTGATTATATAAATTCTATATAAAGGTAATATTCTTCCCCAGGACAGTGGTTCCTGCCAATGATTGCAGGCCATCTTCTAAAGATTTTGAATTTTGAGCATTAAATATATCTACTTTTACTAGCCAGTAGCAATATAAGATTAAGTAGATTTTTACCCTGAGATATTTTTTTAGTTAAATCATTGTTATGTATGCAGTATTCCATGTCTGGATAGTCATCCTTAGAAAGTGAACAAGTGTCTAGTAGTTTGGATTATCTAAAAGGGAATTAAATGAACATCAAGAGATTGGAAGCTACCTGTAATTTAAAAATATTAAGTTACAGATAGACAGTATATGGCTATAAATCCCTTGAGGGTACATAAATGTTCAAGTCGAACTAATACTTAAGATAAATGGCTTTAGGAATATATGCCAAACAGATGTACTAGGTAGTACAAAAATCTATTTATTTCCATTTACTGACTTAAAAAAACTCTAATTTCTTGTATTGCTGCCAAAAGCAGTTTTCCCTTTTTATCCACAATTAGAAGCTAGACACATCATCATATTGCTGCAGGAGGCACCAGATTTTTTATATAATTTTTTTCATTAGCCTTTCCTTGTTTGTTGATAAGAGATGACCATTAGCACATGTAGACCTCAGTAAAAAGATTATTAAATTCACCTACTATTCCCTAAAGAAGCTAAGTTAGAGCCCCTTCTAGGCTCTTCTTCAAAGACTCTTCTCCAAAATAAAAATAACACTCCAAAGAAAAGAGTCCAGAATGAGTGCATTTTTATTGTGTATGTATTTGGAGAAATAGAAAGTGAAAGTGTTAGAGAATTAAGTACATCGTAGAGGTACCCTGCCTTTGAGTTTGGGAAGGGATGGTGGCAACATGTATACATCGTATTAGATTTCTGTCACTGTGACAAAATTGGCTCACAGTTGAAGAGGTTCAGTCCATAGCTGCTTGGCCTGGTTGCTTTGGGCCTATGGCAGCATAGTACATGATGGTGGGGAGTGTGTGGTGGGAGAAGGGGTCAGGGTCCCAGTATTCCCTTCAAGGTCATACCCCAACAACCTAACTTTCTTCCATTAGGACCCATTTCTTTAAAAGTTCCACCACTTAGCAATAGTGTCGTAGGCTGACAAATTAGCCTTTAGCATTTAGGCTTTTGTGGGACATTTAAGACCCAAACCACAGCACACATTTACCTCCAATACATACTGTTGGACAGAACACACAGAGCTGATAGAATGCCTAAATTCCAGTCCCCATCTGAATGCTTACATTTTGAATTATGTCGAGTAATATCATGCCATTTTATAGCATGAATGTTACATTAGTTAGGGTTCTCCAGAGAAACAGAACCACTGGGAGATATTGATAGACAGACTGATAGATGCAAGAGGAAATTTATTATGGGATTGGCTCACATGATTATGGAGGCTGAGGAGTCCTGTGGTCTGCTGTCTGCAAGCTGGAGACCCAGGAGGGCCAGTGGTATAATTCAGTCTTAGGGAGCAGGGTGTGGGAGAGCCACTGGTGCAAGTCCTGGAATCCAAAGGCCCAAGAACCAATGGTTCTGATATCTAAGAGCAGAAGAAGATGAATGTCCCATCTCAAGCAAAGAGAGAGGATTTTCCCTCCCTGCACTTTTTTATCGATCCAGGCCCTTATGGTCAGGCCTGACCATATTGATGAGAGCAGATCTTCCTCCTTAGTCCACTGACTCAAACGCCAATCTCTTCCAGAAATACCCTCACATGCACACTCAGAGATAATACTTTACCTGCTATCTAGGCATCCTTTCACTTGATAGAGTTGTCATTAAATTAAACATCACAAATGTCTTGGTCTGTCAAATGATATATTTAAATTAGATAAGGTCTCTTCCAAGTTAATGGACAGACAATATACAAGGTGGACCAAATTAACACCAGCACTCCATGAACTACCTAACCATTCCATGGCAAATATTCTCAAATAAAAACAAAACTTATACTTCAGAAACGATTAGGAGAATAATATTTCTTGAGCATTCATGGTGTGTATGGCACTATACTAGGTTCTTTAATTATATAAACTTCTTTAAGCCTACATATATCTCTAGAAGGTTTAAAGAGATTTTAATTTGCTTATTTTGTATAGGTGGGTTAATTCTCAAAATAATAATAAATATATTTAGGAAAACATACTGTAGGTATAGAAATGGTTATAAAAATATTTAAATGGAAAAAAGAAATTGGATTGGGGAATAATGGGTGATAATATAGCCTGAGGATTGAATTTAGAAGCTTAAAACCTAATGTTCAAACCTTAGTTGTTTCCAGAATTCACCATTTCATTTATCTTTCTTTTAAATTTGTTTCTCAAGAACACTCAGCAAAATGGATTTGATCCTTACTTTCTGTGGAGTTTAGGAAAGGTTAGAATTGATTGCTTATATTTTGATCTTATTTTTAAAAAGCTTATAGTCACGCAGGGCACCTAAAACATGCCAAATATAATTAAAAATTAAAGCTAATTATCCTAGCATTGACTGGTTCCCTTACTCTGTGTATGGGAATTATGCATCCACATTTTTTTCCATGAAACTTTTTAGCACCTTTTACTATAGGTAGGGTGTTCTTTCCTGCTTCATTGATTTGAGGATGAGTGAAATGACTTGCACTGGTCAATAGAATATAGATGGAAGTAACTGTGCCAGTTGTCAGAACAAACTTTAAGATGCATTCCTATGCTTCCACATAAGCTTCTGTGCTCCTGTGATCCAAGATTAAGGAAGCATTCGACAATAGCTCTTTCAACCTAGGTCCCAAAATGAAGAGAGATGGAGGAGACCTGAGCTGAAGATGAAGAAGCCTGGAGTCTACTGAAACCCAGTTAAGTCCACCTAAGATCGTTGGACCTATAGCTTATCTGCCCACCAGGCTGTTTGTTATTGTAAATTACTGAGATGTTGACATTGTTTATCACTCAGCAAAACACGACTGGTAACAATTCCCAAAGTGTTTTCACCAGGCAACATTTTTCATCTTATTAGAATTGCAGAATCATGTAGAGCTGAGTCAGGAGAATAGAATCATTGCATGGCAAACTTCTTTGACTATGCATATAAAAATTAAATATCATGCAAGTCAAATATTGTGTTGTATCACAGACTAGATCCTCATTCACAAAATGTTTCACAAGTTAATTTATTTTCTCTATTTCTCACCTTTCTTTTTTGTTTTTATGTTGATGATTTTTTAAATTGGTGCATTATAATCATACATCTTGATGAAGTTTGGGGTGATAGAAGCATACATGCACACAGTACTTTTTGAGCCCTCTCTCAGTTCCCACACCACTCCTTCTCCCTCTCCACCTTCCCATGCTCAACACATTGACTATCTTTCATAACTTTGTGTATGTACATCATGAACATTGAGGTGTTTCCTTCTTCAAGTATTCCTCCCCCCTCCCATGCTCCTCAGTTAAGTCCCCTCCTTCACTCCACTAAAATTTCTTCTCCTTTGTCTGGAGTCCCTCCTGTGTCCCAGTGTCTCCCTAGCTTCTGCATATGAGGTAGAACATCCAACTTTTCACTTCTTGTGACTGACTACTCTCACTTAGCATAATATTCTCCAGTTCCATCCATTTCCCTGCAAATGACATAATTTTGTTCTTCTTTATGGCTGAGTAGAATTCCATTATGTATATATCCCATAATTTTGTAATCCAGTCATCTGCTGATGGACATCTTGGCTGGTTCTATAGTTTGGCAATTATGAATTGTGCAGCTATCTACATAAATAAGAATACATTACTATGATAGTTTGGTTTCAATTCTTCAGGGTAGATGCTTAGGAGTAGTATAGCTGGGTCATATGGTAGGTTCATTCCTATGCTTCTGAGGATCCTCCACACTGTTTTCCAAAGTGGTTGTACCAAATTGCAATCCCACCAACAGAGTATCAGAGTTTCTACTTTTGTTTGTGTTTTTAATGTTTGCCATTCTAATTGGGGTTAGATAGAATCTCAGGGTAGTTTTGATTTTCATCTCTCTGATTGCTAATGATGTTGAACATTTTTTCATATATTTATTGGTCATTTGTTTTTCTTCTTTTGTGAAGTGTTTGTTTAGTTCACTTGCTAATGTTTTGATTGAGTTATTTGTTTTTTTGGTGGTGAGTTTCTTGAGTTCTTTGTATATTCTAGATATTAGATCTCCCATGCGCCTGGATGGGCAGAATAAATATCATCAAAATGGCCATCCTTCCAAAAGTGATCTATACACTCAATGCATTCCCCATTAAAATACCATGGTCATTCTTTACAGATATAGAACTAGCAAAAACAGTCCTAAAATTCACATGGAAGAACAAAAGATCTGGAGGAGGTAAAGCAATTCTGAGCAATAAGAACCATGCTAGAGTCATCACAATACCTGATTTCAAATTAGACTACAGAACTATAGTAACAAAACCAGCATGGTACTGACACAAAGCAGACACATAGACCAATAGAATAGAATAAAAGATACAGAAAAAATCCTCAAAGAAAGAAATCCTCAAACTTATAGCCAGTTGATGTTTTACAAAGAAACCAAAAACATAGGCTGGTAAAAAGACAGTGTTTTCAACAAATGGAAACTAAATATTTATATAAAAATAAAATTAGATTCCTATCTCTCATCATGCACAAAAGTCAACTCAACATGGATCAAAGACCTAGAAATCAGACCAGAAGCTTTACAATTACTAGAAGAAAACATAGAACTAACTCTCCAACATGTAGGCACTGGTAAAGACTTCCTCAATAAGACCCCTAAAGGTCAGAAAAAAGTGGAGAATTAATAAATATGATGCCATGGAATTACAAAGCTTCTGTGTAGCAAAGAAAACAAGAGTCTGAAAAGAGAGCCTACAGAATGGGAAAAACTTTTTGCCAGCTGTTCCTCTGACAGAAGACTAATATAAAGAACTTAAAAAAAAACTTACCACTAAAAAAATATAACCCAGTCAAAAAATGGGCAATTGAACATACAAATGGCCAGTAGATATATGAAAAATGTACAACATCATTAGCAATCAGGGAAATACAGATCAAATCTACAGATTCTATCTAACTCCAGTTGGAATAGCAATAATCAAGAATGCAAACAATAATAAATGCTGGTGAAGATGTGGGAAAACAGGAGCTCTTATCTGCTGATTGTAGGATTGTGAATTAGTACAACCATATGGAATTCAGTATTGAGGTTCCTCAAACAGCTAGAAATGGAACCACCATATTACCTAGATACACCACCCCTTGGTATCTCCTCAAAAGAATTAAAGTCGTAATACTGTACTGACATGTGCATATTCATGTTTATAGTGTTACAGTTCACTATAGCCAAGTCATGGAACCAACCTAGGTGTCTGTCAACAGATGAATGGATAAAGAAAATGTGATATAAACACATGATGGAATTTTATTTAGCCATAAAGAAAAACAAAATTATGTCATTTGCAGGAAAATGGATGGAACTAGAAAATATTAGGCTGAGATCGGCCAGCCTCAGAAAGTCAAGGGTCATATGTTTTCTCTCATATGTGGAAGCTAGAGAGAAAGTAGGAAGAAAAAAAGAGACTTCAGATAAATGAAGAGAGGGACCAGTAGAATAATGGAAGGTGATTGGGGAAGGGACATGGGGAAAGAAAAAAAGGAGGATTGGGGAAGGAAAGAGTTCAAATAATGCTATGTCCATACGTGAAGGTATCACTACAAATCTCACTAATATATGTGGGTAGGGAGGAGGGGGAAGCAGGGCGAGATGCAGAATGAAATACACCAACTCCTGCGTGAATGTATGTTTGCATTACTTTGAGCTTCACTATTATGTATAATTACAATATACAAATAAAAGTATAAAAAAGCAAAATATCCTTAAAAGTGAAGTCATTAGAAATTTGTACTCAATATGGTGTTAAAACAAGGTAATGAGATTTTCTATCATAAACAAACTATTATGTTATGATGGAACATCTCACATTAACCTTATAATTTCAGGTGCCAAAATTGTTACTAAGTCTTTCTGAAGAGGTCTATAGAAGACTCTGTTGGCTTGCCTTCTATCTTTGCAGTATAATCGCTACAGTATTGACATAAATAATGAGTATTTTATTTTGAATCAGCACTTCTCAGTTTCCAGGGACATGTGGCATATAAACTACCCTCATGCCTTGTTAAAATGCATATTCTAATTTAGTAGGTCTGAGGTGGAGTCTGAGGTCCTGAATTTCTAACAAGTTTTCAGATTATGCTGATGCTTCAAGTCCATGGACCACACACATCGATTAACAAGGTCTTACAATATTTCTTTGGTAAATGAGAAGCTCAAAAACATATATGTGAGCCGGGAGTGGTGGCGCACGCTTGTAATCCCAGTACTTTGGGAGGCGGAGACCAGAGGATCCGGGTTCCCGGCCAGCCTCAGCTCTCGCTCTCTCTCTCCCTGTCTCTCTCTCTCTCTCTCTCTCTCTCTCTCTCTCTCTCTCTCT
>PVJS01064047.1:0-10332 GCA_004027185.1 Glis glis | reverse complement strand
GATGTGGAGAAGCAGGAACTCTAATACACTGTTGGTGGGATTGCAAATTAGTGCAATCAGTTTGGAAAACAGTGTGGAGGACCCTCAGTAGATTGAAAATGGACCTACCTTATGACCCAGCAATATCACTTCTAGGTATCTACCCAAAAGAATGGAAAACAAACTACCAGACTAATACATGCATATCTATGTTTATAGCTCCACAATTCACAATTGCCAAACTATGGAACCAGACAAGATGTCCATCAACAGATGAATGGATCACAAAACTATGGGATATATACACAATGGAATTTTATGCAGCCATCAAGAAGAACAAAATTACATCATTTGCAGGGAAATGGATGGAATTAGAGAACATTATGCTTAGTGAGATTAGTCAGTCACAAAAAGTGAAAAGTCGGATGTTCTCCCTAATATGTGGAAGCTAGGGAGAATAGGGCATAGGAGGGACTCCAGACAAAGATGGAAAAATCCTCAGATGAGTAAAGAGGGTGACCTAATTGAGGGAGATTGGAGGGGGGAAGAGGGAAACACCCTAATGCTCAGGATGTACATACACAAATATAGCTAAGTCAACTACTATGCTGAGCAGGAGAAGGAGGGAAGGGGGAGGGATTGGGGGTGAGTAATGGGAGAGGGCTTATTGACCGATGTGTGCATATATACTTCTATCACCCTGAAATCCATCAAGGTGTATGATAACAATGCACCAATAAAAAATAAAATAGTTTATAGAAGCATTAATTTTAATAGTCCCACGGTACAAACAAACTGAATGTTCCTCTAGAGGAAAATCAACAACTCAGTTGTGTGAAATTCAATCAATGGAAGATTAAATGGCACTGAGAATGAACATACTACACACAACTATGCTGATGAATCTCACACTCATAATACAAATGGAGGACAACCAAGCCGGGCGTGGTGGCACATGCTTGTAATCCCGGTACTTGGGAGGTGGAGACTGGAGGATCAGCTACTTAGTGAGGCCCTCTGCAGGCTCGTGAGACCCGGTTACAAAAATAAAAGGATAAAAAATAGGGCCGGGGGTGTAGCTCGGAGGTAGAAACCCCCTGGGTTCAATTCCCGGTACCACAAAAATGATGGAGGACAACCAATTTTATTATTTTCATTTAAATGTCAAAAAGCCAAAATTGACCTAGAGTGTCATAAGTTAATAGGGTGATCAGCTCCCCTGGAGAGGAATGAGAGGATATGATCTTTAGGGAATGAGGTTAATGTACATTTCCTAACCTGTTAAGAGTGACTTGGATAAGTTCACTTAAAACTTATTAAGTTGGAGCTGGGTGTGGTGGCACACGCTTGTAATCCCAGTACTTGGGAGGCTGAGACAGGAGAATCCGGGTTCGCGGCCAGCCTCAGCTACTTAGTGAGGCCTCCAAAACTTAGTGAGACCCTGTTTCAAAATAAAGAGTAAAAAATAGGGCTGGGGGTGTTGCTCAGAGGTAGAATGCCCCTGGGTTCAATCCATAAAAATCCACAAAAAATACTTATCAAGTTGGAAGTTAATATTTTTTTATTCCTGGAGTTTAAATTCAGAGGTTTTGTACCTCTGAGCTATACCCCCAGCTCTATTTTTATTTATTTTATTTTGAAAAAGGGTCTAAGTTACTGAAGGTCTTGCTAAGTTGCTGAGGCTGGTCTTGAACCCACGATCCTTCTGTCTCAGCCTCCCAAGAACAGGGATTACAGGTGTGCACCACTAAACCTGACTGGAAATTAATGTTTTGCATCCTTTTTAAGTGAATGGTACACCTATACAAGTTTTAAATACGTTATTCCTCAAAGACAAACCATGTATCACCACAACTAATCTTAGTTCCCTCATGAAATAGAAAGAAAAGAATGGAAGAAAGCAACAGACGGAATGATTGCAGAGGAGACAGAAACAGAGACAGAGGGCCACAAAGACACAGAAGGAAAGAGATAGCAAGATCCTTGACTGAGCATATTTGACTCTAAAAATAACCACATAAGGAATCTGATGCATGCTCCTCCTGGTTTGGTTGGATCTGCGGAGTCCACAGGTTCATCCCAGTGTTCTGCTTCTGCTTCTACACACAAGCTCTGCTTCTACCTACTATTGAAGACATTGTGCCAAAAATCTTTAGAAATGCCTTAGACACACAAGTGGAAGATCTGGTACAGAGTCAGATGCCTGTGCGAGTCCTGAGTCAGGATTAAGTGGGTAAACACACATGGTGCCAGGTACTCAGTTCATCTCCATGAATAGAGCAGCATCATGTCCCTCCTAAAGACACTTCCTAATCTAAATGCAGCCAAAGGAACAAAGCTGTGGAGGAACAACTGCCCTGACCCTCCCAGGCCACAGGAGCCACCACGTGACCAGATGATGGTCGGAGCACGATCAGAGCTAATGATGTCACTGTCTCCCTTTCATCTAAAACAGTTCCTGTGAGTTACCCCCACTTAATAAACAGATTAAACACTTACTTTCAAAACATTTTATATTTAGAGAACCATTTCTTCCTTGAAAAACTCAAAGAGACAACAAGGAAAAATGCTGATGATTGGTTTAAACCTTGGAAGCCAGATTGAAAAAGACCACAATTGAAAGAGTTATAATATTCTGAAAAACTCACCTGTGAACAGGATCCACCATCCACTCTGACACCATGGCCAACTCCTGCTGCTCCCCTTGCTGCCAGCCCACCTGCTGCAGAACTACCTGCTGTAAACCAGCCTGTGTGATCTGCTGCAGCACACCCTGCTGCCGGCTCAGCTGCTGTGAGCCTTGCTACTGTGAGCCCTGCTGCCCACCCACTTGCTGTCAGACCACCTGCTGCAGGACCACATGCTTTAAACCCACCTGTGATTCCAGCTGCTGCAGCACACCCTACTGTGAGCCTTGCTGCTGTGAGCCTTGCTGCTGTCCCAGCTGCTGCATTCTCCCCTGCTGCCAGCCCTGCTGCTCCACAACTTGCTCTTAAACCACCTGCTGCAGAAACTCCTGCTCTAAAGAAACCTGTGTGACCAGCTGTTTCTCCACGCCCTGCTGCCAGTCCAGCTGCTGCCAGCCATGCTGCCCATGATCAGCTCCCAAAGTACCATCATCTGCACAACAAAAGTTCTGTCCACTGATTTGCCCTACTGCACAAATTCACCTCCTGCCTTGACTGAGAACCATCGTGCTCTATCCAGAAAAATCTGTTCATCATCCCCTTTTTAAGAGCTTGTGAATCCCTGGAGGGAGTATAGAGTTCTGCACCCTTATCCTCTTCTTCCTGAACCCTTATGGATATTGTGTCAGCTTTATAGATTCTTGATGTGGAAGCGTGGTCTTGGCTTCAATTCTGAGCCAAGCACTTTACTTCTCCATCTAAATCACTTAGGGAAACACTTCTATGTAAAAGTTTCATGGTATTATGCCACTGGCTGATTATCTTTATTATCCTTTATTCTTCTGTACTGTACTCCAGATTCCTGCATGTTTCTTTCTTCTATCATGATCCCCTTTCATTGTTTCTTTAGGTATAAGCATCCTAAATAAACTCTTAAACTCAGAACCACCATTCATTCCATATTGTCTCTCTTCATTTTTTCTGTGAAAAGAACACCTGACATAAGATTCACACTGTTAATGAGTTTTTATGTGCAAAATTCATTGTCTTCTGTTATACTTTCTAGGCACAGTATTTCACAAGAGATCTCTAATAGATATCCATCTTACCTAAATGAAATTAAATATCTTAATTAGCAGCTCCCTACTTCCTCCTACCCCCAGCCTCTGCAATCCACCATTCTATTCCTTCATTATCATAGTGTAATGATTTTACATAAGTCATACAGGTGGAATCATTTAGTGTTTGCCTTATGAGACTGGCTTAGTTTACTTAGGAGAGTATCCTCAAGATTCATCCATGTTATCCCAAGTGGGAAGATTTTCTTCTCTTTTAAGGCTGAATACTCTTCCATTGTACATCTGTACCTCATTTCTTGACCCACTTATATGTTGATGGGCATTAGGGTTCCTGCCCAATGTGGGCTGTTATTAATAGTATTGTCATGACCACAAGAGTTCAGATATCCCTTCAAGATTCTAAGTTGAATTCTTTTAACTAAAGCATCTGAGGTAGGTGTCATGTTCACAGCCCAATTGCATCAGAACAATGAGTAGATTGTGGACAGGCCAAAGAAGGTGCTCAGAGACAGCACAGGAGACATTTGATTTATTGGGGAAGTTTACAAGAGATCAACGGCTGCTCCAAGAAAAGTTCAGTGGCCACAGGCTGACAGCATCTCCATCCTTCACCGTGCTTTGATAAACAATGCCTTCTCTCTCACACAATGTTTTGTCCAGTGGTGGCTGGCTGGATGAATGACACATGTCTTCTCTGTTACAGTGTCCTCAGTTCTGTGCCAGTACCCACTCAAAGAGGGGTTTCATGTGTTAGGCTGCAGAAAAAATGACATCATCAATATCTCCTTTTTTTATGTGCTTATATGACCAGCATCCCAAGGAGCAAATGTCCTGATAAGCACATGAGAAAGTAGCTTTCTACAGATAGCACTAACTTCCCTAATTCCCAGTGTGCATAAGAGAAAGCTGCTGCCCTTCAAGATAATATGTATCTGGACTTTCTGGTCCAGGCTTGCTCTCACTGCTTCCTTAACGTGGCTATATTTTTGTGAACAGAAGGAGAGCATTCAGAAACATGGTGTTTCATTGTCCTCCTTTGCCTTAGGATGACACAGTAGTTTCTGGATCATACGGTATTTCTGTTTTCAATTTCAATTGAGGAACTCTGATACTGTTTTTCATAGCTCCTACACCATTTTACATTCCAATCCAATCAGTTTATAAGAATTTCAATTTTTTCATAGCCTTGTGACCACCTTTTACTATTTGGGGATTTTTGATAATAGCCAGACACAATATTCCAATATTTCAATTAATGCAACATTAGAATAATAAGCCAATGTTTACTGACATATCATGTAATCCAGACAAAATACTTGGCTTGCAAAAGTACAGGAAAATCAAGAAACAAGGTCTTCATAGTTCCATGTTCAGAAGGTTCCATGTTCAACTGGGCACTGCCAGCAATTACATCTCTTCCCCCTCTGACTCTAAACTTCTGTGGTGATCCACCCCACTGCCTTTTAAAAATACATATTTTTTTGCACAAAATCCTCCAGCAGACTAGTGCAAATTCTGTCAATTTTGGCACAATTCTTTCTCTTTGAGATGCCTTGGCAGAAGTTGACTCTGTTCCTGCTCATGTCACTTTTAAGTTCCACTCTTTCAGAGAAATCTGATCTCTCTTGTTTTCAGGTTCTGTGGCACCTGAGTGCACAGCCCAAAAGGTGATGCCTCCAAGTTGTTAGAATAGAATTTCATTTGCTTTCTCCTTGACATAACATTTTGGAGCCAATTCTAATATCCCATGTCATACGAGCCTCATTATATTTTTAGATAAGTTGGTGTTTCTTCTTCCATCTCTTCAAAACTCTAAATTCACAATTCAGACTTAGAATCATGGTGAAAATTCTTTGTTAAAAGAGTCAGAACCCTCTCCTGTTTTATGTGCTAGTTTATCAAGTGATCATCTGATATCACCAGCTTCTTGACCTGTTCACTAAGCATAATTTTTCCCCAACCTATCTTCAGTGGGCTGACCTGATGTTTACATATTCTGGAAGGCAGTTCCTCATCCTATAATTTGAGTTGAGGACTGAAGTCATTACTTCATTCATCTTGTCCAGAATGATGCAATATTGTAGAAATGACCAGGATCAATTTTTAAAAATTGATCTGGCCTTTGTTTTTGTTGTTTTAAGGTTATAACAAAGCTCAGAAATTTGTCAATAAGCCTTTCCTTAGAAATCATCCATGGTGCATGTGCCAGAAAGGGACCCCTAAAATATTCTAGTGTACCTACTGCAAAAAGAACTGCTGTTCCCCATGCTAAGGCCCTAGGAGGGTGCTGATAGTGCATCCCATAGCCATGAGAGTGCCTCCAGACACCACTGCAGGAGCCACAATGAGGCCAAATTGGCTCACGGAGGGTGGAGAAGCTTGGCTTCCTCAGAACTGACTGGATTAGAGAAAGTGAAGGAAATACAGTAAGAATGGAAGGATTAAATTTGTGGAATTCGACCTCAATATATATCCTCCATAAGACAGAATTGAGTCAGGTCCGGTGCCATACACTTATGATTACATCCATATTTTGAAATACCAGGTTGGTCCAACATTCATCAGTGTTTCAATCACATTTGTGAATATAGTCAAATAACCATAATATTGAGTCATTTATCAAAGGCATTCTATACACATTAACACATTTTCACAATAGAACACCTTAACAAGTGAGGATTAAAAAAATCATTAATGTTACAAAACAGACCCATTTACCCTTTGTGCTGTATGGAAGTCACAGAAACCAAAGGCTTTCAAAAGATAAAGGAATTATTCATGAGCTAGCCAACCAAGGGATGAGAGAAAAAGTCTCAGAACTGCTACAGAGAGTCAGACTCTAGAGATATTTATGAGATAAAGTATGCAGTGGTCTAAGGATAGTGGGGAAAGTTCACTGGATGTAAGAAAGAGTGATCAGTGATCTGTGCACATGTAGTCAACATGGCTCTTCATAGGACTCACATTCAGAAAACTGTGGGATAGCATGACTTCGGGATGCAGTACTTGGGCTTCTGATGTCAGAGATCTCAAACATCAGACACTTCCCAAGGCTCAAGTGCAGGGTCACTGGATTCAACCACCTGAAAGTAAACAGATGCCACCTCCAAGTCACTGAGAAACCACCTCCAAAGCTGTTACCATCCTGACACACACTCTAGTGGCAGTCTTGCAATAGACTGCTTAGCCTGTGACCTCTAAAACTGGGGATTTTTAAAGTCATTAGAAGCAGAAAACTGAAATGACCTGATTCAGGTTAAACCTAGAGGGTTTATTGAGACTCGTGGAAATAACATTGCTGCCATGAAAAGAACCTGTAGAAAAGAAAAAGAGCATCATAGATAATTGGAAAACATTGAGAGCTCACCCATCTATGCTGAGATTATACAAAAATATCCATTTTAGGCACAATTGTACTGGAGGGTCTTCTGGTGTAACAAGGAAAGAAAAAATGCAACATAAAAAAGCTATGATATCAATACCATGTTTTTATTGCTGTAACTCTGTAGCAATGTGAGACTACAGTGCAACAATAAAAGTATATAAAAAATTATAATGAAAAGAACAGAAGTATCATCATTGTACATGACATGACTGTGTATGAAAAATTGCCCCCTCCAGTAAAATAATAAAATAGATAAACAAAGGGCATAAGGTACAGGATAGACATACAAAAATGCACAACATTTGCTATTTCAGAAGCAGTAAAAATTTAGGTTTTAAACTGAAGCATACATAGTATATAAAAATACCTAAGGATAAATCTAGTGTAAGAATGGCAAGAACTTCACAAAGAAATGAATAAACATTCCACACAGGAACTCTCTAAACAATTCTATACCTAGTTGTATACCCAGCAGAAATGTTTATATACCATATTGTAGACTCTGTATAAAAACATTTATAGCAGCAATAACTTTAATAGTCCCAAGGTGCAAACAAACTACATGTTTCTCTAGAGAACAATCAACAACTCAATTGTGTGAAATTCAATCAGTAGAAGAGTACATGGCACTGAGAATGAACATCCTACAGTTAACTATAATGATGACTTACATACTCACAAATACAAATAGAAAGCAACCAATTCTATTACTTTGATTTAGCTAAGAGTCTAAAAACTCAAAACTCACATCAAGAGTTACAAATCAAGAGAGTGATCCTCTCACTTTGGGGAGGAGACAGAGGATATGATTTGAAGGGAATTGGGTTAAATTCCTTTTCCTAAACTGTTCCTCATGCATGGATATGCTCACTTAGAGATATTTTATGGAGATGGAAAGTAACAATTTGCACCTGTTTTAACTGAATGGTAAACATGTAACAGTTTTAAATATATTAGCCCTCAAAGGTAAATTCATGTATCACCTCACTTAATCTTAGTTCCCTCATGAAATACAAAGAGAAGAATGAAAAAAGTAATAGAATGCTGGTGGAGCAGGAAGGAAAAAAAAGAGAGAAACAGACACAGAAGAAAACACAGAGAAAGATCCCTTGCCTAAAATAAGTGACTCTACTAGTAGCCAGAGGATTCTAGACTCCTCCTAGTTTGGAGGAATCTGCAGATTCCCAGAGGCTCATCCAAGTGAGCCCTCTGTCCTGGGTAAATCAGGACCAATGATCACCCACACACCCATGTATACCTGCTCCACACTGCTCTGCTTCAACACACAAGATCTGCTTCCCTTTTGCTATGGGTTACATTGTGAAAAACATCTTCCCACAAAGAATTCATGCAGCTGATACACACAGGGGAAGAGCTAGTACAGAGACAAATGCCTGTACTAGTCCTGAGTCAGGATTAAGTGGGTGAACACACCATTGTGCCCCTCCCAGAGACATTTCCTAATCTAAGCACAGCCAAAGGAACAAAGCTAGAGCAACAACTACCCTGACCCTCCCAGGCCACAGGAGCTACCACATGATCCTGGTTAGAACAAGAAGGATGCTAACAATATGACTGTCTTCCTTTAATCCGAAAGAGTTCCTATGAGTTACCCCCACATAAGAAACAGATTAAACACTTAATTTCAAAACACTATATATTTAGAGAACTAATTCTTCCTTGACAAACACAAAATGTAAACAAAAACAAGGAAAAATCCTGCTGATTGGTCTAAACTTTGGAAGCCAGATGTATAAAAGACCAAGATTGAAGGAGTTATCATATTCTGCAAAACTCACCTGTGAACAGGATCCACCCTCTACACTGACACCATGGCCAGCTCCTGCTGCTCCCCTTGCTGCCAGCCCACCTGCTGCAGGACCACCTGCTGCAGAACCACCTGCTGGAAGCCAACCTGTGTGACCTGCTGCAGCACACCCTGCTGCCAGCCCAACTGCTGTGAGCCCTGTTGCCCACCCACTTGCTGTCAGACTACCTGCTGCAGGACCACATGCTTTAAACCAACCTGTGATTCCAGCTGCTGCAGTACACCCTGCTGTGAGCCCAGCTGCTGTGAGCCATGTTGCCCACCCACTTGCTGTCAGACTACCTGCTGTGGGACCACCTGCTTTAAACCAGCCTGTGATTCCAGCTGTTGCAGTACACCCTGCTGTGAGCCCTGCTGCTGTGTGCCCAGCTGCTGTGAGCCTTGCTGCTGCCCCAGCTGCTGCATAACCCCCTGCTGCCAGCCCTGCTGCCTCAGAACTTGCTCTCAAACCACCTGTTGCAGAAACTCCTGCTCTAAAGAATCCCACGTGACCAGCTGCTGCAGCACACCCTGCTGCAAGCCCAGCTGCTGTGTGCCCAGCTGCTGCTAGCCTTGCTGCCCATGATCAGCTCCCAAGGACAAACATCTGCACAACCAAACTTCTGTCATCTGATTTGCCATATTGCACAAATTCACCTCCAGCCTTGGCTGAGAACCATCATGCTAACATCAGAAAATCTGTTCATCATCCCCTTTCTAAGAGCTTGTGAATCCCCTGAAGGGAGTGCAGAGTACTGCACCCTCATCCTTTTCTTCCATAGATGCTTGATGTGGAAATGTGGTCTTGGCTTCAATTCTGAGCCAAGAGCTTTTACTTCACCATCTAAATCACTTAGGAAAACACTTCTTTGTAAAAATATCATGGGATTATGCAGCTGACCTATCATTGTGATCCTGTTATAACCGTACTCCAGATTCCTGTATGCCTCTTTCTTCTATCATGGTTTCCTTTCATTGTTTCTTTAGGTATAAGCATCCTAAATAAATTATTAATAAACTCAGAACCATCATTCATTCCATATTGTCTCTCTTCATTTTCCTGTGGAAAGAACACCTGACATAAAATTCACATGCTTAATGAATTTTTATGTGCAAAATATGCTATCATTCTATCACATTCTCTAGTCACAACATTACACAAAAGACCTCTAGCAGCTGTTCATCTTACCTAAATGAAATGGAATATCTTTATTAGAAGCTCCCTACTTCCCCCACCCCCAGCCTCTGCACTCCACCATTATATTTCTTCCTCATCTTAGTTTAACGATTGTACGTAACTCATACAGGTGGAATAATTTAGAGTTTGCCTTCTAGGACTGGCTTAGTTTATTTAGAAAAGTGTCCTCAAGATTCATTCATGTTATCACAAGTGTGAGAATTTCCTTCTCTCTCTCTCTCTCTCTTTTTTTCTTTTTTTTTTTTTTTTTTTTTTTG